>JAJJMA010304297.1:32379-48158 GCA_023529015.1 Papaver nudicaule | reverse complement strand
ACAGTGCTTGGTGAATCTCCTCTTCTCTTGGAATAGCTGTAAGTTGATTTGCACTCAGCAACTTCGGTATCCATCATTCATAGGGATGTCAAGTTTGCCAATATACTAGATGAAAATTACACTGCAAAAGTTTCGGGCTTTGGATTATCAAGGTTGAATACGTTGGGTGAAACCCAAATAGATACACTAGTTCTGGAGACGGAAGGGTATTTAGATCCAGAGTACTTTCTAACAGTCCAGTTGACAGATAAAAGCGATGTTTATAGTTTTGGAGTAGTTCTTGTTGAACAATTAACGGGAGAAAAACCCCTTTCTCTAAATCGACCCCTAAAGATGCCTTGAATTATTTTACCTTGACGCGATGGAAAAAAACGATGTCTTCAGACTAGTTGAACCTCGAGTAGTAATCGAAGGAAGTCCCGAGTATATCATTGCGGTTGCAGAACTTGCGAAGAGATACCTTAACGAGAAGGGTAGAGCAAGACCTACGATGAAACAAGTTGCTGCGGAACTAGAAATTTTGAGTAAATCAAATACTCACCCATCTAGAGTTCATAATAATCAACACAGCCATGAACGAAAATCAAGCATCCTTACCAATGAGCCAACAGACCTCTATTCCATACCAATACGCTCTTACATCTCTGTTGATTCTGGTCAATATAGCATCGACAAAGACCTTTCCTCAGCCTACATGTTGAGATGAGTGTTTAATTTTATCATAATTGATTTCTTTTCTTGTTTTTTTTTTCTACCGTAATTGATTTCATTAATATATAATTGTACGACAGTACGAGTATTATGATCAGCTAGCCTTATCTAATAGATTTTATCTTCCTAGCTACTTGGATTTGTAAGTGACATACCTCTTATAATAAAACAAGTTTAAAAAAAAGTAGACTTCAGTTTTGTTGTATTTGCCAAATAAGTGTTTGCTAGTTCGATATACGTTGATTCTAAAGCATATTGATATTGGTGTTTGGAATGGCATTACATAGATGAATCCCCTTTTGCTGATGTCCCTATAATACAGTGGTATAGTCAATGAGTGATGATACCAGCGAGCTGATGATACCATTTAGGTGTTTCTTCTGAATTCTCTTGGATGCCATTGATAAACCATAGTTTTAATTCTGAAAAAAAATCCATTGATACCATTAAATTGGATTTTTTTTTTTTGATCTAGCATTGCTAGAGCCACTTAATCAACCGATCTAACATAGATGGTTTCTAATGGAGTTTTTCTCTTCAAGGACAAAAAATGCACTTTCATCATAAACCACCACCACCATTGGATTAGTTGATTCAATGGTTGTAGCAGTGCTAGATCAAAAATGCTCTAGCGTTGCTAGAGCAAAATTGTTCTCCATTGAATTCTGAAAAAAAAATTCCCTCTTTCTTTACTCCGCAACAACCCCTAAACCGTCCAAGTTAGTTTAGAAGGGAATAATATTGTACTTCGGCAACACTGAAGTTCATAAACGTAAACTAACAATGGACGTGCTGGATTACCTCGTATGCTGCCCAATGGTGGATTATAATGGGTCCCACTTTATTGCCGAAAAAGAAATCAGAGAATCTATAAATACTTGTCCAAAAGAGGAATTCAATTTATGCACTGTAACAGAGCACCACGCCAGTATGGATGTTGCTGACCAAACCAAAAGAAGAGAAAAGATGGGCATAGATGAATTGTTTGATGACGAAATTATGTCACGAATTCTAATACGGCTGCCTGCACAACAAGTAACATCCCTCAAGGTAATCAACAAAAGATGGAACTCATTAATCTCCAGTAATTTCTTCCTGCGCCGTTTTAATAGCATCAACCGTGCTGTTTCTGGTTTATTTCATCACTCGATATGTGGAAAACTTGTTAGTTTTTTCACTTTAGATGGTAATAAGAATACATCAAGGTATCCTACTTTTTTGGCTACCCATGATATGGGTCTTACTGTTCTTGATGATACAAAGACATCTGAACCCTATGGGGAAGTAGATATTGTAGCTTCTTCCAGTGGACTTCTTTTGATACGGTCAGGGGAAGTTTATTATGTGTGCAACCCATGGAACTTGACAAGTCGACACCAACCGGTTACACTTCCATGTACCTCTGACGATGATAAGATTCGCACGGCTAGCTTCGGACTGGTCACTGACAGTGTTCATTATCCAGACGAATTCTCGGGCAGAAAATTTCCCAACTACAAAGTGATTTGTGTGTATCGCCTTAAACAAGATTCAACTTGTTTCCGGTTCAAAATTTTCTCACGTGATACAATGGAGTGGAGACTTTCGGGTTGTACAATTGATCAGTTGTACATTGGTGAGGAGATAATTGGAATGTTCAACTCCGTCTACCATCGAGGAGCTTTACACTGGTTGAATAGTATATGCATACTTGCTTTTCATGTTGAGGAAGAACGGAGCTGGAAAATAAAATTACCAGCTGATATGGTAATAGGTTACAACTCGTGGTTTGGAATAGCTGAAGAGGCAATTACGTTGCTATCAATTTCAGACCAAAAAATATATGTTTGGGTGCTCAGAGATTATGAAAACAGCAAGTGGCAGATTAAGAGAAGGATTATGATACCTCGGGACAACTTGATTTATAACAAATTTTCTAGTATACCAATCTTCTACGACGGCGAACGGTTAGTGTTTGCGTTTCAGGACATGAACAACAATCGTATGGTACTCATACAAAATATCAGAACTGGAGTGCAATTCACAAAGCGCATAGAAAGTTGGATGGATTGTGGGAGAAAGTATGTTCCTTACACAAGTACTTTAGCATGTTAATTTCCAGCTAGTTATGCAATTAGTTTTGAATTCATTATATTCCCTATTGGTGCTATGACCAGAGATTTGAATTTTGTTGAGTTCAACTTTGTTCCAAAGAGAGTCAATTCTTTGGCTGACGATCCCGCAGCATTTGCGAAGGATTACAATATCCAAACTTAATGGACATCTTCTCAAATCCCCATCTATGTTACTTAATTCGTTTGTTCTTTTCTTGTTATTTCTTGTTTTTATTTCTTGTTATTTCTTCTTTGTTCAGCCAGGTGGATGGACAAACCGTGTTTGCCACTATGGTAAAAACTATCTTGCGTCGCTCGGTATAAAATATAACAAACTGATTTTTTGATAGTCAAACTGATTTTTTTTTCTGGTTTTTCCTGATTTTTTTTTTATTTTACTAATTTTTTATTATTTGGCGGCACAACTTGTGCCAAGCGGCCATCGCTAGACAGCTTGGTTCAGCTTGAGCCGAACGGCGTGGGAAGTGCCTATCGGTCCTTTCCAGACCTCACCCGGCAAAAAAACCAACATTAATGTTGGTTTGCCCATCCATTTTGATCCATTTTGATGGTCTGTCCTCTCCACAGTGGCATCAAAAGGGACAAATCCTGGATTTGTTCACCCCATATGATTTTTGCCCTTAGGCAGATGTCCAAAATAAAAAATTAATACACTAATAGACATACCAAATAACTCACCCACAATGAAAGTTGAATCAAGCTCGAATATTAGAGCTCGAGGCCCCACCAAAAAAATTCTCCACCAATTGTAAACCTTCATGTGTACAGTCACTCAAAAATAACCCTAGCAAACGTTTCTGAGCCCCACAGCCTCTAATTCCCACGCCCACAGTCACACAACTCTATCTCACCTAAATCTAGCAAATGTACATCCAGTTAAATCAATCACAATCAAATCCCACCAGAACTCTTCTCTTCCTCTTTTTTTATAGCATAATCTACCCTTCTCTTCTATTCCTCTTTTAATTTTGTTTCTGATTTTGGATGTTGATGTACCGAATCCTAGGTTTTCTCTGTTTGATTTTTGCTGATTTTGCAGGTAAGTAGAAATCATCGACCCTTCTTTTGTTTTGGTGTACCGGTATTGGCAAGCCTGTTGTTTTGCTTTTGAAAACTAAAATCCACAGCTATATTGGTAAAACTGGATTTGCAGATTTGTGTTTCTTTGATTTTGGTAATGCAATATCTTGTGTGAAGCTTTTTTTTATTAGAACCTTGAATCGTATTCTTGATTTTATAAATGTTCAGTTTTTCAGATTAACATAGAAGATTCCTAAATCTTATTTTGTTGTGTTGGCCTTGATTTCTTCAGATTTTTATGAACTCTGCTTTTGATTAGGCGTAACCTATATCTTAAATTGGTTGCATAATCCGAGGCTCTTCCATTTGTTGATCTTGGTGGTGCAGGTGCTGGTTTGATAGAAATGTTTGTATTTGTGTTTTACAGGTTTGTAGCTTCTGCAGATACATCGAATCTCAATGGTTTGAGTGAAGTTGGTCTTGGGGATTCATTGAAGTTGAATACAGAAAAGCATTGGACTTGACTCAATGCCTGCAAGGGTGGATTGATATATAGGTTTTGTGTATTCAACTTCCAATGATTTTGCCAAGATTTTGCAGATAGATAAACAACACCAATTTCGTCAATGATTTGATGTTTCTGGGTGTTCATTGTCTTAATTGGGTTCTAACATGTTTTAAGTTTTGCAACCCACCTCTGAAGAACAATAACCACAAAATAGAGGCTCAAATAAAACTCAAGTCCTATCGCAAATTGTAAACCCTAACCCTCTTATACATTCATATATTTTGGTATTTTTGTTCATGGGATATTTCTTAAGAAAATCAATATTCTGATTATACATATGTACAATCTTTACATGTGTTGTAATGTCTTCGTCAATATATCTTTCTTATCGGTGGTTAGTGCAGGTACGATATTTTATGCTTGCATACTCATAGATTAATAACCTACGATATTATACTGTAGTGGTAATAACTAGAGTGCATATCATTGTTTTTCTGTAGCCTCTATAATTGTAAGTATTGAACTGTTAGCTTATAGTTTTAACTGTTTGTTTTGAATTTATTTTGGTAGGTAATGAATGGGAGCTATTAGCCAGAACTTCACCGCTCCAATAGAACATACCAAATAAATTCTTTTATAGTGGATGTCTCTATTGAAACCTTCCGGTTCCAAATATCAGTTTTTGCATTATAAGTTACGATTATGCATACCTTGAACAGTGGTGAGGTGTCAATGACTCATTTGGAGCGACTAATGACTTCTATGGATAAACCATATTTCTTAATAATTTCGAGATGCCGGATGTTTGGCTGGAGAATTGACTAATGATTTTTAAGTACTGTTTCGGTAGAGTTTTGACCAGAGTGGGTGTATCGATTTTGGGGTTCTTTATAGCGCAAGCTCCAGTAGAGGCTAAGAGCTGCTGCAAGAGGCCAAAGTGGCACATGGAAAATTTCTCGAGTTTCAATCTCAGGTACGCACCATTGTCGTGTTTCAATCTAAAAGTGACGGTAGATTTGAAAAGGTAGAATTTCGGGTTTCAAAATTTTTTTTCCACTTTGTAGAGCATTAAGAACCCTTTGAAAAAATCTATCTAAGTGAATGTGGTGAACCACCTGGATGGAAATCTATATTGGCCTAAAAGGGTGGGGCAGGGAAATTAGTTTTCGTACCTTTGTCCTGATTGAATTAAAATTCTTATACCCCCCTCGAAAATAAAATAGGTCACCCAGTTGAGTCTGTATAGGGAGGTTTTTGTATAGGTTGGTTGGATCGCAAAAAAAAAAAGGGGGGGAAAGGTTGAATACTTCCTCACTCGCAGGCATGGAATGGGACTGGAACAGTTGTGTGGTAGATACAAATACCAGTATGAGTACCTACTTGGTGTTATTTGAACTACACCTCCATGTAGTTCTATTGGCTATAGCTCGAAGGTTGGATTGGTTTGCTCCAGTTTATACTACAGGTGATGTTGGTTATGAGGTGTTTATCGCTAAGTAATGTTTTTCTTTTTGTATGCAGGCAAATGGAAAAAAGAAATCTCGAAGAAACGAAGTTGAGAAAGAAACAAAAGAATGAGAAATCAAGGCAGATGTAGTAAGCAAAACGACATATATCCTACACAACACAGGATGACCTTTTCTATTATCATATGGGTAGGCTCCAAATAGTCCAGCGGCAAAAGGAATTATCGGTGTTGTTTTCTTCTGTCGTTGCATCTACGAACTATAATTGTCTGGCATGGACACAATCAGAAGCAATTTCGGTTGTCACTTCAAGGTTAGTCGACAGCAAAACCTTCAAATCTAAAATGAAATTAATCCACCAAGGCAATTTCAACTATGAGAAAAACAACACCAATTAATACATTTAGGTGCATCTGTTTGTCACATAAGTTTGCAATGGAATCGTAGTCTAATAGTCGAATTAATGATCTGGAGGTTAATTTAGATGTATTGTATCAGTGTGCCAAAGGACCGTTTGGCGTGGCTCTACTTCAGCACAGTGGGTTTCGTAGTGCAGAATTGGAACCGGACGATTAATAAGTCCTGGATATAAGTAACCGAACAATTAACCTGTTCCAGGATATCTATGGAATGCTAATAAGTCGGATGACAAGTGAGAAGAGTGGATCAATAATTGAGGTTATTTAGTAACTTCACTTTCAGCACCTTGCAATCAATAGATTCTTGGGACTCTGAACAGGTTATCGTCTCTCTCAGAATTATTTGGTATTGTTCATCTCTCTTCAAAATATATGTACTTCTTCGAAGTTTAGGTTGGTGGTTATTGTTGCGTGTTAAAACATCCTTGTCCTGCAACCTTCTCCAAATATGGTTGCCAGAAGCACAGGGGTTCAACAAAAGTATATTATTGAAGGAGTTGATGCTGGATCACAAAGGCCTGTTCCAGGTACGTGGCTTATTGGATGGTCAACACTGAAACGAGTCTGATAGTAAGAGAAATATTGTAAGGCATCTTATGTGAAATTATATGTTAACTCTAAGAGTTTCTCATTGTGTTTGATCGTTCTTTAGTCTGTCCTTGGTCACTATCTAAATTCTTACACAAATAACAAAGTATCTTGAGCTGTGCTATTATAGTTGACCTAAAAAAAGGCTGTGATGTAAAGAATAATGAAAAGCCATGGTTGAACTGAATGTAGGTGTAGGAATAAACCAATATCACTGTAGCACCCTGACCCGTTGTTTCAAATTGAGTATCTATGTATATATCTTATCAAGTACCTGTCCATGAAAGTGGAAGTTGAAATGTTGTTGCAGATGTTACACATGTGTTGTTTAACCTTGAGCTTGCAATTGTAAGTGATGACAACCCCTGATGACAAAGTCGTGGACATCTTCCATATCATAGACACATGGTCAGTATTTAATCTATTGTTTTTTTTCAAACATAGTTGGATGAGCAAACCTGAATCGCTTATATATTTGATGTTTCGGCCTTGGTATTGTGAGTATGAAAGTTTACAAAGGTCGTGATTGACTATGAAATCATATTCCTATCTGTCGTAGCTAATTAAGGAATCAAACATGTTAATATAGATTGATTTGGATAAGTGCAAGGAAAACAAATTAGTACTACTACACCTGACGTGTTGACTGAAGTTGTTGCTGACACAATTATTTGGTTGATCTTGGATCCAATGTTTTATTGCAGTTCTAATCTTTTTTCCATTCCCCTTAATGTGTGTTGCATCTAATTTATCCATTAACTGCAGGTTACATGTAGCCAAAAAGATCATGTCCTTAATCTTATGAATGAAATAGGAGAACGCAACTGCAACACAACTGCCACTGCATAAAGTACGATTTCAAACACGTATGGACCAGGGGCATACTAAGTAGTATAAATTACGGCACACTTAGTCGGGCTTTGTCTTAAAATTAATGTATTGGGCCTGAGAGCCAACCACCGTTAAATACTTATTCTTAGACTTTTATTTTGAGACTTCCCTGGACAGTTAAAAACAAAAATTTCAATACTTTTATTTTGAGTAGGAATCTTGCAGGGTGTATTCAAAGGCAATACAGGATGTACACTCGCCCATTAAAGAACAATAGAGATAACCTGTGCGATCTTTCGAGTTTTTTGAGATTATGCTGACTCTGTTGGAGGCAAATGATATGCTGAGAGATCCATTAAACAAGGTAATCTACATCACATGTGTGTTTAAACTCTCTCACTTCGTTCTGTGCCATAACCACATTGTGTTATAATTGGGCATACAGGGAAAGACATTCATGTGCAGTGCTAAGATGGCTGGCTTGGTTGAAAACAAAAATTGGTATTATATGAGCTGCAGTGATTGCAGCAGTAAAACAACTCGCAAAGAACTAGAAACAATTCTAGAGGTTATCAACCGTTCTGCACAAATTGCAACACTGCGGTGGTGGAAAAACCAGTTTGACACCAAGAAACTCCTGTAGCATGTAATATCATTAACTTAATTCGTGTGTATTCGCAGATGTAAGATGCATCTGAGAGTAGCGGACGAGACTAGCAATGCAATCTTTACAATTAGAGGAAACGCAGCTGATACTTTTATGAACTATGACATCATTGAGCACTTCACAGAGGTGCAGGCACACAACAAAGGAGTCTATGTCCCTGTTTGACCCCATGGCAGGTATGGACTGTCTCTTTGATGTACTCTGATTGCAGACTGCACCGTGGAGTCAAAACATGACAAGTTCGCAGTTATTGCTGTGAAAGAGAACATTGAGATGCTGGCGTGTGGTGTTTCGATCTACGGATGAAGAATAACTACATGGCAGGGAAAGTATCGTGACTGAACAGTCGGGCAATTGACTACATATTCAATAATCAATCCTTTAGTTTGTCATGTTTTTAGTAGTCTGTTTCTGTTGCTACTTAACTATTGTAGGTAGAAAACATTGTGTGCTCTCAAAAGATATCTGCTTATAGATCTGAAAAACACAGAATAAAAAGTGGATGTTTTCGGTAGTGTCGACAGTTCAGCCACAGTTTGAACTATAGTTTAGCAGGTCCGACTCCTAGGCCTCAAAATAACACAGAAAGATACCATATTATTTCGCATTACTCTGTGAGTACCCTTAGAAAAACAATGAAAATAACAATTGAAGCTTTTACTTTTTCAACTTGACTGTTTTGTTCCAATGAAAACCTGAAATTAGAACCAAACTTCACTGATTACACCGTCTAAGCAGAATGAAATCTTCTGTCTATCCTTTGATTTCTCCCCATTGATTTCTATGTTCTTCAAACTACTGTCTCTCTAATGATCCAAAATTTAGATTGCATACACTATAGTATAGGGCACGACCACAACAAGGCTTAGGGCCTCGGGCCCGTGCGAATGCACGGGCTGGACAACTAGTATATAATAATAATTGTACACTTTTTTTTTTATAATAAAAAAAAAAACCTAGTGATTTCTTAAACTAACCTGAGCTTTTTTTTGCTACAGATGATTTGGTTTTTATTCCTCTCTATGGGGATGAAATTAGTAGCCCCGAATGAGTTTTTGCAGCCACATTAGGGCCAGGCAAAATAAGAGGTTTAGTTTCAAGGACATACTTCTGATATTATTATGGTTCTAATAAGACCATTGAGCTAAGACAAAATAGATGACTAAGCTTCATATGTTATGAGATTTAGTGATGGTTGAGGAGAGATAAAGGAAAGAAGACACCCAAATTGGACCATGATTACCCACACTTAATTCGCTTTATAATGTTACAAACAATTGTAGATTGGACGGAATTCAGCTAAAATTGGGATGATAAATGCCTAATAAAAGGGGGGAAAAAAATGGAAATTTCTTTTTTATAAAGCAAGCTCCCAAATTTAAATGTCATGCCTATGACTAACACACAAAGATTGATTGTTCCCTACATCCGAGTCTCTCTCCTTAGTCGGATCTCCTCTGAGAATGAGAAGAAACATCTGACTCATCCAAATAATGCTTAAGCATATCTTCTTCATCATCTGCGAGCAATGAAATTAAAGAAATAAGATTTCATGCAATGAAAGTCGGCCAATGCCAATGTACCGAAACAACTACAAAACGCAAAGTTCAAATTAATACATGAAAGGCATGTCACAATTAACTGCTGATGGGAAAAGCAGACATGAAGATTTAGGTTGGGCCATACTGTAACTAACAGCGAAATGCATTTAGGTTGAAAAACAACAGTGCAGTCAAAATTTAAGGAAAACAGAAGACTTACCTTCAAAGTCTTCGTCGTCAAAGTCGATATCTTCGTCATCCTCATCTTCAGACTCATCAGCAATTTGTGACGCACCTTTCTGCAAGAGACAATAAGAAAGATTACTTTGATTTTTGTTCAATAAAGCTTCAAAGAACTTAACCACTATAGTAAAGAAAAGGTTGGGAGAGCAGGCATTACTCTTTCAAACCACTCTCGCCCTGTAAGCTTCTTTTCCTTGGGTGCCGCAAGTGCAGACTCAGGCATTAGCCTATAAGCAAATAACAGATGTTTATAACGACTATTAAACTCTGTAATCTAGATATCAAAAACACTTGTGTCACCAATTTTTTTTTATTGAACAGTCCAGAATTTAGAAAAAAATAAAATGAGTTGCCATGTTTGTTTACAAGTCAGGCAACTTACTTGGCTCGCTCTAGCGCCAGCTCTGCTTCAAAGCGTTCTCTCCAAGCAACAAATGTCTGAACTGTCACTGCATCTCCATGGGGTATAATTACCTGAAAATAATTTAAAAAAAAGGTTGTCAGAGAAAGGAAAAAGTAGAATTCTAAAATGCAAGTTACCATAAACAACCCCATGGTATTGTTGTACCAGAGCTCGACAAATTCACATAACCCTCATCATTATTACGTAAACATAAAACCGTTATACCAAAACAAACAATAATCAGAACACCTTAAGTATATAAAAGATATCATAAAGTAATAAAAAGATTGGCAAGACTAATTAGCGTACATCATCTTTAGTTGCCACTACTGTTTCCTCAACCACAACTTGACGGAATGTTTCATCCAGCCACTCTTTTGCCGATGAAATAAGTGTGTAGATCATAGCCATGCCAAGATTTTCGGATGCCTGATTAACAGAAAAGTTGGTCAAATATTTAACTACAGAATCTGCTTCAGCAAAAATGAGATAAAAAAAGAAAAAACAACAGAAGAAAATCATCATGATCAAGCTATTTCGAATCAGGAATCTAGATCGCTTGTTTTAATAGAAACTGGTTCTAGGCTTCAGGTTAATCAGGTAACCATGGAGGTTACATTTAGGGCCAATGAGAACTGTGTATCTAAACAGTAATAAATTAGTAAGAATTAGCTTTAGAGAATACGAAGAATGGAAGCAACTATAAGCTCTATTTACATGGATATAAAAATTAACTAGATTTACCTCCTCCTCAAGCTTTTGTTTCAACGTTCCGAGAAGCTCTAATGATATTCCTCTTAAACTGCATAAAATAGCAAATCCAGTATCGCAAGTGTCATTCTATTAATTGCCTCAACATGTCTATGTGAGTAGGAATAATATGAAGCCAAAAAGTAAATACAACAAGGTTAGCCAAGATGGCGATTAACACCGGGAAGGGGAAATGCTTAATTATATTCAGTAACTTGTAGATGTGTAGTTTGAATAATTCATTATACCTTTCATGATCCGTAATAATGAATCCGGGTATCCGGAGTTACTAAGGTGTGGCCAGGGCACATATTTTGTTTTCTCGCTTGTGATTCTTGACAGCTATCTGGCATTGGGTATATTGGGATCTAGAAATTTTCGGTGATGAACGTACAAATATCTAATTGATGGCTGACTACTGGATGGTCAAATAATACATATTTCGGGCAAAGAAAAAGTAAACTGCAAAATTTGCATGACAATCTCTCATTCGATTGATTGTATGTAAGTGATTAAGTATGTATAAGTTTATTGAGGGGTGAATTTGTTTTAGAAAACTAGCTCAGTTTGGGATTTGGCCCATTGAAGAGGTAGCTAACAACAAAAGATGCATAAATGAAATCAAGGCAAAGTTACCGATAATTTTTTTTGCCAAAGGGTACGAGAATCAGGGTCCTCCTCTTTGCCGGTCATTTTATCAGAACAGTACAAAATAACCTCAACGACATACCCGAGCTTATAGATGTAATATTGACCAAAGATACAGAACAGGCAATGGTATGCCAAAGTGCCCATAACAGCAGCGGTGGAGTGTTAAACTAAGAAACACTAAGTGAAAACAGTATCCTACAGGACAGGTCTTTATACGTAGAGAAATAGTGAATCATAACGGCAGATATGTTTACCAACCTTTTCACATGCAGAAGTGGTGGTTCATCTGGGTACTTTTCGGTGTGAGCAAAAACCAAAGCCAATAGAACTGCAGTACAAAACAACACCAAAAAGCGACTAAATTAACGAACACAAACCGTAACACAGGATTCGATAACCAAAATACAATTAAATTCAAACGTCTGCTTTCCAATATTTTCATTCCATACCTTGAGATGTCAACTCCTCATCTTCTTCCTGTTCACCAGAAACCCAAACAAGTAAGTAACCTGCCTATTTCCACAATAATAACACAAGAAATTACAGGCGAAACGAAGAATAATCTTACTTGCGGAGAGATTGTAATCTGGAAACACCGATTTGATGTGTTTAAACCACTGTCACTAGCATCAATTTCTGAAACATTAAATTTTCTGTAAGCAAATTTCTCTAGCGTTTAGATTAAAATATACTGAGTGAGATTCAGAAAAACAAACCTTCAAACTCATCCATAAGGATAGCTTGTAAAGCTTCAATTTCCATCTCTTGGTCTTGAGCATAGTCTACAATCAAAGAATCCAAACTCAGAACAATTTACGAATTCTCAAGGAATTTGGGCAAAATATCAAATCAAAATAAATAAATTCCAATTTTAAGTAGGAATTAGGGTTTGATCCGTACCTGTCATGGCTGTGCTGTGGGTTCGAGTTTCCGAAGAGTGATTTTCCGGAATTGGCAGAGAAAATTTCTCTACTACTATCTGCAGACTGTAGAGAGGGAGAGAATGGAAACCTAAAACCGAAAAGAAAAGGGTGAAAAACAAAAAGAGTGCAAAATGTGTTAAGAGCACCGTCTTTCTGAGCTAGGGGGCTACCATGGTTGTGAAGGTATGCCACCACTGTCTTGTGGATCCGTATCTTCCTGCACCTTACAAATTAATTAATAACATCGTCTAAGCCAACCACTTTACATCAATCCTTCTTCTTGCTTGATTCTCTTCCTTCTTTTCTTCACCTTGATCACGCAGCAATCGAAACAGGACGCGATTTTGATGTCGCGCTGCTACATCATTTTTGATGTAGCATCACAACACTCCTCGGATTGGGAGGGGAGGGGGTTTATAACCCTTGGATGAAGGGGTGGTTTGATATTATTAAGTATCATTTAAACACTTTTTCATCCAAAAGTTATAAAAGCTACAATCCTCCCATCCAAAGGGTGTCGAGCTGCTACATCAATTTTGATGGAGCGCTGCGACATCAAAAATAATTCCATGGAAACACTTAATAGTTTTACTCCTTGAACAACATTTTTAAACAACATTTTTAACTTGCCTGAAGTGAATTTCTAGGGTCGTTGTATTCTATAACCTACAATTTAAGAACTGAAATTAAGATGGAAGGGATATTATAAGAGGTGCTTAGCTAGGTTCACTGCTGTGCTAAACTAAACGGAAGATAGAGACATATATATATATATAAGGGTTGTAGCTAGTACATGCGTATATGTACTCGTAATCCTTAATTAGTTAGGTAGCTAGAGCTAGTTGCATGACAGACTAGTTAGGTTGCTGGTGCAGATCGAGCACTCACTGGTTAGGTGCATGTACTGATTTGCATGTGTAATAGCCAGCTAGCTAGCTACCTACTGCACGCTTTCAAATCCTTCCTCCAACTCGATTACCTTGAAACCCTTTAATTGAACAGAAAAAAAGAGAGACTCACTGAATAGAGAAAAGTAAAAGAAGAAACTAATGGGAAAAACCTGATGCAGTAAACTTGAAAAGGGGATTCCTTCTTTGGCTCATTTTCCTGTTAAGGATTGGCTCGACCAAAGCCATGAGAGTTAGTCCCAGGTAGAATAAGGGGGTCTAGGTGGTGCCTAATAAGTTGTAGAATCTCCTATCATAGTACTGAGGATAAAACCCCACACCTGACCCCAAAGGTGGTAAGGTTGGAGACTGAATCGGTACTATGTGGTCAGGCCTCTGTCCGTTGGATCCTTCAGATATTCTAAGTACAGCCAACTGGTTATATTGAAGATATATGCAACTGATATAAGCAGTTTGACTTGCTTGCTTTTTCATATATTACCAAAAAAGATCCAAATAAAGTTTTACATTCCTTGCAAAAAATTCAAGCCCTCCCAAATGTACTAAATGTAGAAGTTGCAGCTTCTATATCCCCCTTGTCAGTTGTTACATGAAAGATACACTTCACATCTTTACACAAAACTAGAGCTTTCGCTTTTGCTCTAGATTCCTGGTCCTAGTTGAGATTTTCAGATTCGAGAAGCATTCTCCTGCCCAAATATGGGAAAGTATGAAATATCTGTATTAAGTTAGAGACAGACAGTTATGAGGAGTTGGAAATTTAATCCTAATGATATACTGCCTCGGGATCCTCCTTTTCGTATATGGCAAATGTCATTTCTTCGTTATCCATGTAGCCATGAACTCCACCGCCTCCTTCCATGTTTTCTTGCAACTGTAGGCAAATTCTAAGTTCCAAAGAACATCCCCCATTGGTGGTTGATCAACTCCTTTATCGCTCAGACACTTCTCGGCAACTTCTCCAGACGTAATGGAACTTCCCTAGTAACATAAATCTTTAAAAGACGACGACATACTGGGCAAGTACCGATTTTGTTGAACCAAGGTATCAGACACTTAGTGTGAAATGCATGACCGCACACTGTGACGTTAATATCAATGCCCACCAAAAGCTCATTCAAACAAACTGCGCAAGTCTGTCCATGACAGAATGCTTCACGATCAATATAGGCTAAACTCCCATGTGCGTGTCTGAATAGATAAGCCCCCTTTGCTAGGAGGGTGGCCCCGTACGGGTTTGCTTCCCTGACACAACTCTTACCACAAACTTCCAATGCATGTGCCGCTTCACGATCATCGCCCAGATCATACACACACACAGTAGTAATATGTGCAACGATGACTACAAATTTCCGCTTAGTCTCAGTTATGTCTGCTGCACTTTTGTTGCAGAACGATGATACCCGGCCTCTGAATAACTTCAGAAACCTGGCAGCAGTGCGTTTGTTTGAGCTGATGGGCATAGTTGAAAGAGATTTGGCATCACAACAATTATGGAAGACATCCTTTGCAAGTAGGTCGTCCAAGTCGATCTGATACCATTTTCCATGCGAATAGATATTTGCAAGGTTGTCCGGCTTGAGTTGGTGGAGATGCAAGGTTTAGAAGAAACCCACTCCTAGTGCGATAGACACGTTTTTCTCTGACTTGAACCTCAATGAAAACTAAGTGCGATCAAACTCCAACTTCCTTGTAGGGAGATTCAAAGGATGAGAGTGAGAGAGAGACTGTAACTTGACAGAAGAAAAAGGACAGGAAGATTTTTTTTTTCCGGCTATATGAGGAATTGAACTTGTGATCTCATAGAAAGAAAGGGCGTTAAACTTTCGCTTGTCATTTTTACGCTGCAGTTTTAGTCCCATATATCTCATTGTTTGGTCTAGTTTATAAGCTCGAGCGAAGGCAAATCAAATATCAACCTTGTCGTACAGAAGCTGTAGGCTGGGGCTTGAAATGGTTAATCCTTTCATTGCCTTGAAAGTGGCAGACCGTTACCACCACTGGTAGTGGCGCTGGCCGACTTGGAGATGAATTCT
>JAJJMA010304297.1:0-12379 GCA_023529015.1 Papaver nudicaule | reverse complement strand
ATCGTTGAGTCGCTGTCGATGAGGCATTCGTCTTTTAAGTTGGAATTGATTGGCATTAGAGTTAAAAGTGCATTAGTTGCAACCATTTACGACAAACTTATGACCTTATCAAACCAATCAAGGCAGGACAGTTCTACTGGGGGGATTGTTAATCTCATGGCAGGCGATGCACATAATGTGAGTCAGTTTAGTTCGGATCTCCATGATTGCTGGAAAGTCCCGCTTCAAGTCATCCTGGCATTGTTGCTCTTGGTCAGAAATGTCGGCTGGGTTGCTTCATTTGCAGCTGGTGTAACCACTGCATTAGTCATATGGGCAAATAAATCATTGGTCGGATTGCAGGGAACTTTACAAAGCAAACTGATGGAGTCCAAAAAGGAAAGAATGAATACAACGACGGAAAGCATAAGGAATATGAAAATCCTTAAGCTTCAAGGCTGGGAGATGAAGTTTTTGTCTAAGATAGTCGCACTTAGGGAAAATGAGGAAGGGTGGCTGCGAAAGCGCTTCTGGACAGGGACCATTAGAACTCTATCTTTCCATGTAACCCCTACAATTGTATCTGCTGTCACATTTTTTGCTTGTGCCTTAGCTGGGATACCGCTAGAGTCAGGAAAAGTCCTATCTACAATTGCAACAGTTGGGATTTTGAAAGAAGCCATCTTTGACATCCCTCGCTTATATTCTAGTTATTGTAAAGCCAGACCATCCCTCGACAATGTTTCTTGTTTTCTGCGTCAGAAAGATGTCCAAGCTAATTACATAAAAGAACTTCCTAGTACTTCAAAAGTTGCAATTGATATAGAAAATGGAAATTTCTCTTGGTCTTGTTCGGAAACTCCTACATTAAAAGATGTCAATTTGCAAGTGTTTAATGGCATGCGGGTGGGTATATGTGGTACAGTTGGCTCGGGAAAGTCAAGCTTACTTTCTTGCATATTGGGGGAAATGAAACATCTGTCAGGTGAGATTAGATTACGTGGAAGAAAGGCTTACGTCTCTCAATCACCTTGGATACAAAGTGGAAATATAGAGGAGAACATACGGTTTGGAAAGGAGATGGACAGAGAAAAATATCAAAGGGTTCTCAAAGCATGTTCATTGAAAAAGGACCTTGGTGTGCTTCCTTTCGGGGATCAAACAATTATAGGGGAGAGAGGTATTAACTTGAGTGGAGGTCAGAAGCAAAGAATACAAATTGCACGCGCTTTATATCAAGATGCTGAAATATATCTCTTTGACGATCCTTTCAGTGCACTGGATGCTCATACTGGAGCCCATCTGTATAAGGTATAACTGGCATTCCTTTGTTGAAATTTATAAACTATTATGTCTTTGTTTTTCTGGCTACTTTAGTATTTGAAAATGTGTGCGTTCTGCATTGCAGGAGTGTCTACTCAAGTTTCTGAAATCGAAAACAGTAATTTACACAACCAATCAAGTGGAGTTTTTACCTTCTGCTGACCTTATACTGGTAAGACACTGGAATTCAGGCTTAATTTTTTGGACGAATACGATTAATTCACTGAAAAAATCATTCTAACTTGCAGGTATTGAAAGATGGGAAAATCACACAGTCAGGCACCTATAAAGAGATACTGACATCCGGAACTGATTTTATGGACTTGGTTGGTGCACATAAGAAGGCTTTACTGGGCCACAAGAAATTGGCACCAGAGATGGGAGCACTTTCTTCTGATATCATTAGTAACTTTGATGATGAAACAGATATAGTAGAAGATAGTATGCATGAAGAGGTACTAAATGATAATCAAGCACAACTGGTTCAAGAAGAGGATCGCCAAAAAGGACGAGTTAGTGCTAAGGTTTACTGGGAGTATCTTACTGCAACATATAAAGGAGCTTTGGTGCCAGTTATAGTACTGGCACAGGTTATGTATCAGTTACTCCAGATCCGAAGTGATTATTGGATGACATCGCATACCCCGGTGTCTAAGGATGTCCGTTCTCCTGTCCAAGCTTCTACTCTCAAAACTTATATTGCTTTGGCCTCCTTAAGTTGCATTTTTGTGTTGGTAAGAGTTGTAACTGTTAGATTAGTTGGGTACAAGACTGCCTCAATACTTTTCAAAAGAATGCATTCATGCATCTTCCGTGCCCCGATGTCATTCTTGGATGCAACCCCGAGTGGACGAATACTAGATAGAGTAAGTTGATCAGAATACACATACTTCCTTTTGTATTTGACGAGGTTTTTTCTCAGTTTCTTTTCATATATATTCTTAGGTATCTGAAGATCAGAATGAAGTAGATAACTACACTTCGTCGATGTTTGGGGGATTGGTAATGGACACAGTAAGACTTTTGGCTGTTATTGGAGTAATGGGGCAAGGGGGATGGCAAATTTACCTAATCTATGTTCCGGTCGCTTTTTTATGCATTTGGTGTCAGGTAATAACGAACATAGTCCTCTGTTCATTTAAATTCACCCCTACACAAGCCCATAGTATGAACACACACGCACACTCTTGACTACAGTGATTTGTTAGCAAAGCATATTATATATTTTTGCGAAGTTCTTCTTTTTTGTTTATACCGCTCAAACTATCTATATTTCATTTTTCTTCTTGTAGCAATACAGCATAACCGCAACAAGAGAACTAGGACGGTTGAAGGGAGTAAGCAATGCCCCACTTAAACAACACTTCATTGAGTCTATTTCAGGCTTGACAACTATCAAGTGCTTTGATCAGGATTTAAGATTCAAGGAGACAAACATGAAATTGATAGACAGTAGTTCACGGCCGCAATTTTATTCAGTCGGTGCAACTGAGTGGTTAGGTTTTCGCTTAGACGTTTTATCATCCTTCACATTTGCCTTGGCTTTAGTGTTCTTAATCTCTATGCCGCAGGGGATAATTAATCCTGGTAAGATCTTACTTTGCTGGTATAGTGTTATATAATGTAGCTAGGAACCTTTTCCTCTCTATATGTTTCTTAATATTTATGCCTGAGAGCGGTGTGGAGATGGGCATCATGCTTACTTTGTTGTTACTCAACGTACATTCTTATTTAGCATAACGGATTGTCCAAAAATTCATTCCTTAAATTTTCTTGCTTAACATATAAGTACTTGATCCTGGTCTCGATCCTTTCATTTTAAACGTAATGCCGTTTACTTATGCAACTCTTTTGTTTATTGGTAGCCATAGCAGGGCTAGTGGTAACCTATGGACTTAGCTTGAACGCAGTGCAAGCTAAGCTCATATGGCTTTATGGTCTTATTGAGAGAGATATTATTTCTGTTGAAAGGATTCTCCAGTACACTTGTATTCCCAGTGAAGCTCCTCTTGTAGTAGAAGAACATAGGCCAGCCTCAAATTGGCCTTCTCGTGGAGAAGTCACTGTCCTTGAACTAAAGGTAAGCGATTGGTACACATAATCATCCCAGATTTAGACTTATACATAGATCTCTCATGAACCATGCATGGATGTTTTCGGGAAAAAAATAATATGAACATTCTTTGCAGATTCGATATGCACCACATTTGCCACTTATCTTAGATGGTGTTACATGCACTTTTGGTGGAGGGATGAAAACTGGTATTGTTGGCCGAACAGGCAGTGGGAAATCAACCCTTGTTCAAACACTTTTCCGCATAATGGAAGCTTCTGCTGGGAAGATTTTAATAGATGGTGTTGATATATCACTGATTGGATTGCATGACTTGAGATCCAGGATAAGTATAATTCCGCAAGACCCAACCATGTTTGAAGGGAATGTGCGAAGTAACTTAGATCCGCTCGAAGAGTACACAGACGACCAGATATGGGAGGTAATGGTTTTCTCTACAGAAAATACGTAGCATCTAATGAATTTTACTGTTAACTATAACTAATCTAGCTTATTTTACTGTCATAGGCGTTAGATAAATGCAAGCTTGGAGATGAAGTACGGAAGAAGGAAAAAAAGCTCGACTCGCCAGGTTTGCTTGTTAGTTATTTCTTAAATTCATATCTAGGCATATTGTAACCCGTAAACATAATTGATTACATTTGTATGTACCTACTAAACATATGCATTGACTTTACTGTCGTAGTTGCTGAAAATGGAGAAAATTGGAGTATGGGTCAGAGGCAACTGGTATGCCTAAGTCGAGTACTACTTAAGAAGAGCAAAATCCTGGTTCTTGATGAAGCCACTTCATCAGTAGATACTGCAACAGATACCCTTATGCAGGAAACACTCAGGGAACACTTTTCAGAATCTACAGTTATCGTCATTGCACATCGCATAACTTCTGTACTTAATAGTGATGCTGTCCTTGTTTTGGATAAAGGTTAGTGAAAAAACAATAATCAGTCATGTGGTATTGTATATTACTTTCTTTTTTATTTCTGTCTTTTATTCCACCTTTGAAAGTGCATTTGATATGGAAAGTGATTTGGTATTCAACAGGCCGTGTCGTGGAATATGGCGCACCGAAGAAATTGTTGGAGAACAAGTCTTGGTTCGCGAAGCTCGTCGCTGAACAAGTTCAAGCTTCAAGTTCTTAGCTGAATGTTGATTGTTGGACATTAATTAAGTTGACAAGAAGGCTTGTTCCCTTACATTATGTTGATCTACCAACCAGAGACAAGAAGATGAAATCTGCTGGATATTCAGATGCATCAATCAACTTTTCGTTGAGTCCATTCTATTGTCAGGGTTCTTAGTTACGTGCTGAGACTAGATTTTAAGGTCATGTTATGTTTTCTAACCCCAGATAAGCAAATTTTCTTTGTATTTTTTTGTCTAAAACACTTGTTTTTGAAGTTCTATATATAAAAAGTTCTCCTGCTAGTCTTTATGGCTGAACGGATTAATGATTCTTCTGTTCAGTTCCAAAATGCAATAGTGATTCCGTTTACTCATTTTAAAGTTGTGCTCTAGCCTGATAAGATATAGATCAAGCAATACTTACGGATCAGAAAACAACACATGAAAGTTCCAACAAAATTGATAACAAGCTAGCACATCTTTTATACAAGCACATCCAATTAGCTACCGATTCTGACAAATAATGTTTTCATCTCACAAACTTATGATATGTTGAGTAGTTGAGTTCAAGGTATAGTTGTTTGGAAGAGTTAGGAGAAACACGGTCTAAACTAGATATTTTTTGATTGTTAAGGGATCTCTCCATACGGTTATTATCCCAAGCTGGAGATGACTATTGTGAAACGAGTTGACTTGTCCAAGCTGATTATTTGATTTGAAGTGATTGTCCTGACCCGAGTCGATTGGTACTTCATGCGAGTTAGCTGGGAGGATTTTTTTTTTGATTGTCAAGGTATCTCAACGGAGCAGTTCGCTATAAGTTGCCATGATCATTTTGATACTACAAGTTTGTGTATTTCTTTTTCTTTTGATGTAGATGACTTTTGCTGTGTTTTGGGATGCCCTTTTTTGGTTTCAGGAGTTCATTTTTCATGTACTCTGCAATTCCCCCATTCTTTCTATAAAAAATTTAATTTACTGATCGAAAAAAAAAACATCGGCACCAATACGGGATAAACATAATCAGACACTGAAAGACTATAAAATACTACTATTAATTTTGCACTTCACTTTTACAGCAACCATCTAATATGCACACTGCATTAAATACCAATTCATACATCTTGTCGTCGATGTTATTATATTATCGAACTGTCGAACACTTGCAACTTATTTATCTTTCTAGATAGGGGACTTGATCTTATAGATAGAGTTTTAACACTTAGAACTCATTGCTAACGAATTCAATGCATATTGTCATAGACGTTGATGAGCTTATTGAGAGTTGGAATAAAGGTTCTTCTCGTATTCTTCGATAGATTTAAAAAGAGCCGAGATGTTTCCTTTGCCAAATCCTCCACATCCTCCTCTCTGGATAACATTGCCTTCTTCATCTTGCATCATGCATCCAATTCGCTGTATTATCTCTACCAGTACGGTTGGCCTGAAACGGTCAGCAATAAAAAAATTATGCTAGAAAAGAAGCTATATAGACAATTACATTAACGTATGTGTATGCATTACGCTGATAGCATGCGTACCTATCGCCAACAGGCTTAGTGAAGATTTGAAGTATAACACCTTGTTCATCTTTATCTACCAGAATCCCGAGCTCTTGACATTCGTCTATCTGGCCATCTTTCAAAACATCATCTCCAATTCTACTTTTCAGATTGTCATAGTAAGTTGGTGGTGGTGGTGGCATGAATTCAAATCCGTAGCGACTTCTTTTTTTCATCTCTTTCACTGTCGTAAAAATATCTTTACTAGCGAATGCTGTGTGCGACACTCCTTCACCTTGATTCTGCTCCAGATACGTCTGAATTTGACTCTTCCTTTCTGTACCGTAAACCGGTTCTGATATTGTTAGCAACACTGATTCTCCGTTGTTCGCCAGTACTGTTGAATTCATACCGCTCTCAGCTACTCCAGTTATGTCATCTATGGTAAACTGAGAGAACTCGTGAAACCCAGAAAACATTTTCACGTAGTTAATAACTTCTGCTAAATTCATAATGTTCGCTGCTACGTGATCCAAGCTTCGTATCCCGAAATCCTCTAAATCTTTTGAAGCCAGTGGTTCCTCATCATTTACACCTGTAAGATAAGAAAAGATACATGCATTGGTAAGGTGAACATACACTCTCCTCTCAAAACAATTGTAAGCTTAATGTACCTTTGAAGCCTGGTAAGAAAGTGAGACTAGGATTCGAGTCTTTGAAGCTGATGAAACGCATAACAACATCGCCATAGAGTTGAATCTCTGACATGACTATACCATTATGGATTTCCATGGGAGGATGTGACGGTCTGGCACCATAACAAATGCTTATGTTGAATGCAGACTCTGCATCGTCGACTTCTACAGCGATTGCTCGGACACCAAGACCATGTGAAATTGAAAAAGCGCAAGCCGTTGAATGATTAAAAGTAGGGATGGAGGCAGTGCTACTGATAGTGTGCGCCGGTACTTCAGCTGCCGAAGGAGGGTAAGGAGCTGTGAAGACGATGTTCAGATCGCCTGCGTGGAGAAGATAAGATGCATGTGCCATATTCCCAGTGGAAAGGTCAGATTTTGCTGTAACTGGAATGCCAAGTCCGTATGAGAATCGTTGAGCCACATTGATCGCATCACCACACCAGAACTCGAGGTGGTGGAACTGTTTGAATCGAAATCTGTCAGATTTAGGATTTGTTCTTACGAAATTCTCAAACCCGACCAGATTAAATGTCAATCTCGAATCATCACCATCACGGTTGTACTTATGTTGCTTCTGCATATCTTTCTCCATCTCGCAATCTCTCAGCAACTCTGACAAAAAAAATTCCCAAAAGGCTTTTGTTAAAGGAAATATGAAGATGAGAGAATGTTGTCATTAATTGGCTTCATCGGTGTCTTTATATAATCGACAGATCAAGATAGAGGATGTATGAAAGTTATTAGTTAAATGCCTTATGCTAATCATCTTTGTCAGTGCAACCACAATAGCGAAATAATCAAATGGCTTTTGTTGATCTCTTTGACGTTATTGCACATCCGTTTGAGGTAATATATACATTTAGTTCAAATATGTGTCAGTGCAGAATAAATACGACGATAACTACAACATGAAATATTTAACTGCATTATGTGAATCTCTGACTATATGATTCGTAAATTGTAAGGAACTCTGACGCTGGTGTCCGTAAAATTGGCAAAATGCATGCGCGTTAAGCAAATAATTTTGCTTGCAATTGACTTGACTTGCACAGTTATCATTTTTTTTCATGAGATAGATTGGCTGATCATCTCATAGAAAGTCAAACTTAAATATCCACTGGCTCTCACGGGATAAGAAATAGATGTAAGCAATTTGCTTGACAAGGGTAAGATGTATTGGCATATGGAAGTGGGATCTTGCAAGAGAGACAGAGTATAAGATTAGGACTTTTTGCATTATACATGTCTTTCCTTTTCATACATGTTTGCTTAATGATGTATTTTGAACCCTCCCTAAATTTGGCCCCATTTATGAGTATTTGGCCCCATGAAAAAATAATTCCGGCGGTTGTTATATAGCAAAATCGGAAAACCCCTTATAAAAGATGACTGTTTTACCCTTTCTCAATTAGTTGCTAATTAGTTGATTAATTAGTTAATTCTGTTTATAGTTAAGTTAGTTTGATTAAAGGTAAGTTATATAGTGAGTAGAAATCATTTGAGTGGGAAAAAGTTGTAGAGAAGAAGGAGAGAAAAAAGTTTGAAAAGTTTGAAAAACTAGGGTTTTTGAGAAAATGGTGAAAGAATACACCGATGATGAAGACTCTAGTAGTGATGAAGATGTTGATGAATCACCAACCGAGTTCGATCCTGCCGATGTTGATTATGTGAGGGAGCAAGAATACATTCACAACCAACGCCTACGTGAGGAGCTCGAGAGGGAGGGAAATGATGATTATTATCATGAAGTTCCTCAAAATAATGAGGTATAGGTGTTACGCAACTCGAATGGTGTTTGTCTATCTTGAAATGCAGCTTGAAATCTTGTTTGAATGGAAAAAAGATCAAAATTTGTCCTCGGGTTTAGCCTTCGAAACCCAGAATCGTTGTATGATCAACAGATTATCAAACGATTGTTGCTCAGTAGTAACAACAATCGTTGAAAGATACGAATTATAAACAACGATTCTGGCTTTTTAATGGAAGCTTGGTTTGCAGAACCAGAATCGGCTTGTCAAATCCTATATAACCGCCGATTAAAACATTGATATTTTCTTCAAGAAAATGATCAAGTTATTAATCGTCGGTTGTTGGCAAACATATAAGCCGATTGTAGAGTACAGGAGACCTAGAATTTCTTCGAACTTTAATCGGCTCATATTCAGTTTTGTATGTGCCGATTGTAGAGTACAGGAGACCTAGAATTTCATCGAACTTTAATCGGCTCATATTCAGTTTTGTATGTGCCGATTGTAGATAATCGGTGCTTATCGTTGTATATATGAGACGATTTTGGTATCTAACTTCCTTCTCCAATTTTGTAGATTGTTGTACGGCTCGAAGATCAACCCGAAGCCGTGTCTAAGTTACTGCCTGATACTTCTGCCCACTATCAAACTGACTTGGTA
Source organism: Papaver nudicaule (assembly GCA_023529015.1). NCBI lineage: Eukaryota > Viridiplantae > Streptophyta > Magnoliopsida > Ranunculales > Papaveraceae > Papaver > Papaver nudicaule. The sequence continues at coordinate 3,270 of JAJJMA010304297.1, read as the reverse complement.
TGCAACAACATAATCTTGATTTTTCATCCTTCATTTGAAAACAATTTCTATAAGTATAGTGATCTAATTGCTTTTTGGTTTTCTCCGTGAAGACATGGAACACTAAGGAGGAAGCAAAGGCTTGGTTCGTAGAGAAAGGCAAGAAGCTGAACCAAGGTCTAGTGTTTGGCAAACGTTCAAACATAAATCGCTTGGAAATTGTTTGCGAACGAAGTGGCGCCCCAACAAGTCATTGGAGCAAGTCTAAACCATATGTGAAAAAGAGTAAGAAGTGTGAGTATAAATGTAAATCAAGGAAGTGTCATTGCCCATTCAAGATCATAGTAGGTCACAGCTATGCAAAAGGGTATTTCCTACGTAAGGTAGAGAACGGTCATCACAACCATGATACTCCTCATTCTCTTATTGGACACTCTTCCGTTTGTGGGTTGAAACCCCATGAGAAGGAAAAGGTGAGGTCGATGATTGCAAGCCGGCCAATCGATATCCTAAGGGCGATAAAGGTGGATGATCCAGGGAACTTGTCTATTTTGAGGCAAATTTACACTGAAAGAGCCGCACAAAGGAAAGGGTCATGGAATGGTAGAGAGATTATGGAACAATGTGAATGGCTAGTCGAGAAACACAACTACACAATGAGGAAGCAAGTCGTTGATGACAAAGTGCAACGTATTTTCTTGGCGCATCCGGATATGATCGAATTGGCTCGATGCTTCTATCCAATTTTGTTCATTGACTGTACTTATAAGACGAATAAGTACAATATGCCATTGATGAACATTACTTGCCACACATCGGATAAACAAACTTTCACGATAGGTTGGGGTTTTATGGATAAGGAGAACGAAGTGAGTTATGAATGGTTTTTAGAAACTTTGAAGGATCTTTACTTACCCGGTCAAGCTCCAAAGATTATAATAACGGATAAGGATAAAGCACTAATGAACGCCATAGAGGTTGTTTCCCGGAAGCTCAACATTTTCTTTGTACATGGCACATACAAGGCAATATCAGGACGAATTGTAGGCATCATATTCAAAAGCCTAAGAAACCTAGAGGCATTCAGCGTGACATATTAGAAGAAGAGCGTGTTAGCAAACTAACGGAGGAACAAAAAGCGGAAGAGAAGAAGATAGCCGATGCCCGAATATATTAAGGCTGGAATTAGATGGTTGGAGTTTCGACGTGATTGGGATAACGTGGTACATTCGATGACTATTGCACAGTATGAATGCATGTTGGCGCTCTTCATAGCTACTTGGAGTGAGGTTTCCAAAAAGGCGGTGGATTATTGTACGGAACAATTGTTGGGGCCTTACAAAGAAAAATTTGTGTATGCGTATACCTACCAGTATAGGCATTACAAGAATGAGGCAACAAGTATAGCGGAGGGATGTCATGGCCGTTTTAAAAAGCTACTTCATGGGTGTGTTAACAATGTGGTTACGGTTCAAGAAGCTATCCATATCTACACAAATGATGATATCACTAAGATCAAGTGCCAAATGGAATACAACAGGTGCAAGAGCATGAAGATTTACGAGAAAGAGAAATGTGAAGACTTGTACAAGCTTAAGGGTATTCTCTATAGGGTGTCGCATTGGGCAATAAACTATATGATGACAGATTTGGCATACTACAGGGAGTACGAGGCAAGAGGGCATAAAAGATGTAGGGGTAAATGTGAAAGCCATGATCGAAAGCTACCCCAACAAGAACAAGGTGCAACAAAAATGTTTGATACACGATTTGGAACTCGTACACCACCCCCACAAGAAACCTGCCGTCGAGGAGCCAATGGTACAAAAGTCCGTAGGGAGGCCTCCTACCAACATGGATAGAAGCAAGGAGAGGCAAGAATTGAATGATTACCTCAGAGGCCAAAGAGACGATGACTCCACAAGGTGTGACCCTTCACAACATGTATATGCGGAGGCAAGGTACAAAGAAGACGAGCCTAGGGAGTCAATGAAAAAGAGACGTGCGAGTGGGCAAAATGTGAAGGCAAAGGCTCCTAAATTTCTTTCGCAAGGGACTAAACCAAGTGGGGAAGATGTACGTTCAAATGGTCCAAAGTTTTTTTCGCAAGGGAGTGTAGCTAGCACAAGCACAAGACAGAGACTCAAGCAACAAGCAAGGCAAATGGGTTCCATGAATCAAGAAACGGGAGATTGTGAAGTAGTTACTCTAAGATCCGCACTTGGCGATCGAAAGACTCCAAGGGATGCACTTGGTAGGCCTCATAGAACTTTTTACACAATATTCACGGAGTACTTTGACCATCTACCACAAATCATCCGTCCTTTCGTATTATCCACCGACGACGTCGATGATGATGGAGATTGTGGTTTCCATGTTGCTTCGGAGCAAATAGGGCATATGGGAGTGGCGGGTGAGCTAACTCAATGCCAATATTTAAGGCAGAAGATGGCGGTGAAACTAGTGCAACACAAGGAGTTCTATATTTCGATGATGTTGGAAGGAAACAAGGAAGAAAAAGAAGAACATTTTAGGAACTTGGTTACTCGCGTACAAGGCCCGGAGAGGGGAGCACCAACTTTGCGTAGGCATTGGATGTTGATGCCCCAATGTGGGCATCTCTTGGCGGATGCTCTTATTTGCGTTGTTCATTACTTTGGTGAGGGCACAAATATGACATTCACACCAAAGGAAGCAAGGTGTGGTGGAGCGCTAAGGGATAAAAGAATTGTTATAGTCAACATCAACAAGATCCATTTTATCGGTCTAAGGTTAAAAGAAGATTGTCCATTACCTCCGCTTTGTAGGTTTTCTTATTGGCCGGGGTTCACCAACAATGATTCTGCAAAATGGTTGGAGAAATACGAGCCTAACATGAAACGATGGAATGAATTATCCGGGATTGACCCAAAGGAGCGTGTAATGGTTGACTTGGATCCATATGTGGTAGACCTGGCCTAGTATTAAGTTTGGTTTTGTGAAGGGATTGTCTTATTTTGGAGCTTTCATATGTTGTATTTTGCATTTTGAACAATGATTAATGTATGTATGAAAGTGTTTCGGTTTAACATTAGCATGTTTGAAAGTTCTGTGCTATACATTCGGCGTATATTTAACTTATACAAGGCCGATTATCAGGTATAATCGGCCTTAATCGTTTTTTCCAAATAGAATCATCTGCCGATTTTACACAAACATAAAAAAGGAAAATTCAAATGTACAAAATCGGTGAATGTATATATATTTATACGCCGATTGTGAAGTTACAGGAAAAAACCAATTTCAAGTAAA
>JAJJMA010304230.1:2142-24983 GCA_023529015.1 Papaver nudicaule | reverse complement strand
CTACAATCGGCACATACAAAACTGAATATGAGCCGATTAAAGTTCGACGAAATTCTAGGTCTCATGTACTATACAATCGGCTTATATGTTTGCCAACAACCGACGATTAATAACTTGATCATTTTCTTGAAGAAAATATCAATGTTTTAATCGGCGGTTATATAGGATTTGACAAGCCGATTCTGGTTCTGCAAACCAAGCTTCCATTAAAAAGCCAGAATCGTTGTTTATAATTCGTATCTTTTAACGATTGTTGTTACTACTGAACAACAATCGTTTGATAATTTGTTGATCATACAACGATTCTGGGTTTCGAAGGCTAAACCCGAGGACAAATTTTGATGTTTTTTCCATTCAAAAAAGATTTCAAGCTGCATTTCAAGCTAAACAAACACCATTCGAGTTGCGTAACACCTATACCTCATTATTTTGAGGAACTTCATGATAATAATCATCATTTCCCTCCCTCTCGAGCTCCTCACGTAGGCGTTGGTTGTGAATGTATTCTTGCTCCCTCACATAATCAAGATCAAACTCGTTTGGTGATTCATCAACATCTTCATCACTACTAGAGTCTTCATCATCGGTGTATTCTTTCACCATTTTCTCAAAAACCCTAGTTTTTCAAACTTTTCCAACTTTTTTCTCTCCTTCTTCTCTACAACTTTTTCCCACTCAAATGCTACTCTACTCACTATATAACTTACCTTTAATCAAACTAACTTAACTATAAACAGAATTAACTAACTAATCAACTAATTAGCAACTAATTCAGAAAGGGTAAAACAGTCATCTTTTATAAGGGGTTTTCCGATTTTGCTATATAACAACCGCCGGAATTATTTTTTCATGGGGCCAAATACTAACGTATGGGGCCAAATTTAGGGAGGCAAATTTACTTGCGAAATCCAAATATGAGTTCGATGCAAGGAAAATTAATAATTGACACCCATTGAGTATTCGCATTAACCCGTTACACTTGGCTTTGTCAATTTCCTTGAACTCTTTAAAGATAGGTAACCTGTTAAAACTCACAGCATGAACGCAAAAGACAGAGGTAAGTTCCAGTTTTCCGCCAGGGCCACCAAAAGCAGAGTGCTTGCTTCTCCCATCGAAGTATTGGAAAATTTGGGTGTCAATTCCCCATAACATATGGCTTCTACGTACTCAACCATAATACCAAAATATTAATCTACTCTAGTTTACCATCTTCGTAAATAAAATAGTCATATAGAAATTTGTACTTAAGATATCCAACAATATGAACCATGATGGTAGGTTAGGTACTCAGTGCAGTAGCGTGAAGGAGTGTGGAGTAGTAGTGTGGCCACTGACCACTGTGGGTTTTGAACTGATGGGGGTAGTTTGCAAGTTGGATCTGAAGCTCTGAACTCTGAGGAGGAAATAAATGTGGAATCATTTTTAAATATGGGGTGACTGATTTATATGCTTGGAAATCTTTCCATGATCGAAACAGATAATTATAATAAACTGTTTAAAACCAAATAAGGCCTATATTTTATGGTATGAATATGATCAGCTGATATAAACTGCACAGAAAATAGCAAGATAATCATAATTAAAACCAGACAGTAACAACTTGGGAAATTGCAATCAGAAGGGTGGGGGTGGAGTGGAGTGGAGTGTATGAGAAATTGAAGGCTACACCTACTAACAAGCAGATGATGCGATGCAGCAGCACGGGCTCACATGGGAGTTTAATCTGTAGGTGATACATGCGTTGTTTTTTTTTTTTTTTTTCATAATAATCACTTAAAAACCAAGGTCACCAAGAATATGATACAAAAACTCCACCCATATTATTTTTGATACAAAAACTCCATTTTATTCAAAAATGGTACAATAACTCCAGATTGACTAAATTAGGTCCTTTTAATATTCCCAACCTACCCTTCCCATAAATAAAAGAGAATTCAAGGATTTCTCCCGGTGAATTCAGAAGTAACGAGAAAACAGAAACAACTCGATCGAGAGAGAGAGAGATCAGCGAGAGATCAGCGAGAGACACTACTCCATTGAATTTAGGTTTCTCTTCTCTTCAATCTTCATCAACAGTTTCTATCATTCGATTCTTTCAATTCACAACAAATTATAGGAACAATCGATTGTTTCGATTTAGGGCAAGTATTGAATCAGCGAAACTCGAATTGTTTCGATTATGACTTAAATTGAATCGAAAGTTAAACTTCTGTAAGTATATTCTTTCAGTTACGGTTGTTTTTCAAAACTTGATGGTTGATTGCTTTTATTGTTCAATTTAGGTTAGATCTGTTGGTGATTGTCCTGTTTATTAGCTTGTTCAATTAGGTTATTTCTCTACTGATTCTTACGGTGAAGAAGATTTTGTTGTCGATTAGGTCTGATTTTTATGTTGAAGTTGATTTTGTTGTTGATTTGAGTGGTTTAGTTGGTTGTTATAGAAGAATTGGTTAGACAATTTTGAATGAAATTGTGAGTTGACGTTTGGTCAATTAGGTTAGATCTGTTAGTGATTGTCCTGATTCTGATTATTTATGAATCAGAAGCAATTTGTATATTGTATGTAACTGGACTCGACGGAACCGAACTAATTGAAGACATGATTGTTATGGAGAGTCCAAAGATGTTTTGTGCTGATGTTTTTCTAAATGACAAGTTGATTTTGTTGTTTATTTCAATTAGTTTCAGAAATTAAACTTGATTTTGAAATTGGTTGTTGATTTTGTAGAATATGGAAGAGGTTCTGGTTGTCGTGTGTCACAATGAAGCTTCCATCTCGTTTCGTATAGGTCTCCAGTTGAAGCTTCTTGATTTGAAGCTTCCATTCCTGAAGTTTTCAAAGACTGTTACCATGGGTGGTGCTTTTGGCACATGAGAAACAACATCAACGCTTGCCTGCCGAAAGCCAATAAGACGTATAACCTGTATATCTTGGACTTGTTTAAAAAATGTGCTTATGCAAACACACATAAAGACTTCAATGAGAATATGGATAAGTTGAAGTTGGTGAAGAATCAGAAGCTGCAGAATTATCTTCTGGATGCTCCAGTTGATAAATGGGTAAGTATGTATTTACCTGGTCGTCGATATGGAGAGTTGTGTTCGAATGTGGCTGAATGTTTCAACGGTTGGATTCGTGACGAGAGGGAAATGCCAATCACTGTTATGACTGATGAGATTCGTAAAAGGCTTATGAAGCAGAGATGTGAACGGTGTGAGGTTTGTGCAACTTCATTTGAGTGGCGTTCAACTCTATGTCCAGAAAGGGAAATTGAACTGCACAATAACAAAATAAATGGTCGTGAATACCCTGTTATCAAGTCATCTGAATTTGTTTATGAAGTTCAATCTTCTATAACTCAGAGTGTTGATTTGAAGAAGAGAACCTGCTCTTGCAACCGTTGGCGTATTGACGGCTTCCCTTGCGCCCATGTTGTATGTTGTATCATGGCTAATGGAGAAGATCCTTATAAGTACGTCGAGCCATACTTTACGACAAAGTTCTATCAAGGGTCATATGCATTACCAATTAAGCCAGTTCCCAACAGTGAAAAGCCTTCGAAGGTGTCGCTGAAATCTTGTGTACTTGCCCCTGATGCAATACCACAACAACCTGGTCGTCCTCCAAAAAGGAAGAGGATTCCCAATACTGGCTCCATTCCCAACAAGAAAATGAGGCAATGCGGAAAATGCAAACTTTTGACTAACCATAATCGGAGGACATGCAATGCGGAGCACTGATGAATGAAGTTCCAGTCCTTTTATACTCAGTAGTCTTCATTAGGTTTTCTTTTACTCAGGCATTCTTAGCTCAAGAGTGTTCGGATTTTCATTCGTTGTTCAGATTTTCATTGGATTTTTAGATTTTCATTGGATTTTCAGATTATTGACAGTATAGTTACACTTTCTATTACTTTTTGTTGTCTCTTGTTTGCTTTTTATCATGTCGTTAAGATTGTTTGCCAGGTCTGTTGTGAACAGGAAATGAAATGCAGGAAATGCAAGAATAGATAACAGGTGACAGAGTAGTTTTGAGTGACTGAAACCCAATTGGGTTTCATTATTCTAGAATGAAACCCAATTTGGTTTCGCTCTTTTTTTCTGCAGTTAGTTTTTTTCTCAAACTTGGCATTCTAAAAGTAACATGTGGTATAATGGAGGATGAAACCCACTTTGGTTTCATAATTTTACATTGAAACCCGAAAAGGTTTCACTCGTTTTTCTGCAGTTAGTTTTTTCTAAACTTAGCATTCCGCAAGTAACATGTGATGAAATGGGTGAAACCCACTTTGGTTTCATAATTTCACAGTGAAACCCAAAAAGGTTTCAGCCATTTTTTAAGTTTCTTCCTGTTTTCTGACATGAACCATTTCACACCTGTAGAGATGATGATATTATATTCGTAGTCAACTGTATTAAAAAAACACTGGTTTTTACATTAAAGTAACAAACAAAGGACAATGTTTCAACCTACAAATTCCTAACACAAAACAAAGAAAAAGTTTGTACATTGAATTCCTACCAAAGAACCCACAAACTGACATCAACCACATATTTCCAACTAGCCCTCCCTCCTCAGATCTACATCATCGATGATCTTGAATGTTAACTTTGCTCTCATGATGTTGATCTTTGGTGTGATGTCTTTTTCTGCATCGAAGTTCGGTAACTTCTTCTTTACTGCACGGCAGACATCCATTAGATTCCATCTTGTGAATCTTGGATAGCTTGTTCCTTCGCCAGCAACCTTCTTTTTGACGATGTGTGTCATTTCCGCAAACCAGTACTGCAAATGAAAAGACATAAGCACTATGAGACAAAAAAGAAAGAAACAAAAACAGAAATGTCTAATGTAAAGCCTAAAACATATATGGGTTTCATCATTTTCGAAGTGAAACCCATATAGGTTTCACTAATTGTTTAGGTTTTCTGTTCTCAGCGAAGCATTTTCCACGTATTATAATGCATGAAACCCAGATAGGTTTCATAATTTTATAGTGAAACCCAAGTTGGTTTCATAATTTTACAGTGAAAATCAAATTGGTTTCAGTCAATTTTACAGTGAAACCCAGATAGGTTTCAGTCAATTTTACAGGTTTAGAATTCAACATCGAAATCTAAAACAATAATAGAACAACAACTACATGAAATAAAAAACAAAGAACAAAGGTTTCAAAGTGGAGAAGCTTACCAATGGGTACACCACACAACATTTCACATCCTCCGGCTTCAGCGGCGCACCTAGAATCGACGTCATTAGGGAGTTGTGAATAACGTCCGGCCACGAGATTTCATTCATGTAAAATGTTTGTTAGAGATATTGATAGGCCAGATTCTGACCCCCTTTGTGTGCAAAGAACGCCGTGACCATGATGAACAAACTAATAACCTCACAAAATCTTTTGCCTTACTGTCATCAGCTAAACACTTCTTCATTTGGAGAAGAATAACATCCGTTTTCATCTTCTTCCTCCTTCCGAAGTATTCTGCAATAAACAAATCAATCTCCTTTTGTGTTTTGTCATTCTTCATTTCATGATCTGGTCGTTGCTCTATCCTTTGAAATCCAAAAATAACAGCTGCGTGAGCTGGAGTGATCTGCAATATCAAGTCCTTCCTGTCCTTACTGCTTGAGAGATTGAAGCACTCCAAATCCCTCCCACGTTTACTCAATGATGTAAATCTTGCCAACATCATCCGGCATGCATCTGCCGTCTTCCCCAACTCCTTTCCGTCCACAATCTTTAAGTGGAACGGCTCGTAGAAATCCCAAAAAGGACATGCTTTCAGTTCATTGAGGTGCTTTTCTTTATCGGCCAAACCCAATTCATTCAATTCATCAGCTAATTTCCGTAGTCTTGGTAATGTACACCTGTAGGCGTCATTAGATTTACTATCTGCAAAACATAACAAAGGTTTCAATATCATAAGAGAGAAACCTAAATTGGTTGCATTACAGTTCATACCCAATCCCTAAACCAGTAAAAAAAATCGAACTCAGAGCTTCACAACCATGAGCGTCAACGAAAACACGACGAATATAAACCAACAAAACAATTGAAACCAATACTGGTACCAACCCTTTTTGATATCAGGCTGTATAGAAACACCTGAGCCTTATCCGGTCTTGCTTCCTTTCCAACTTTCACCTGCATCCCCTAATAAATGTAGTATCACAATAAGTAAGCTACAATGTCCGATAAACATTGGTTTCAATGAAATCTATAACACAATAAGTAAGCTATTTTGTCAACAACACAGTCATATTATTATTGTTTCGTCAACGAAAACACGACGAATATAAAAACCAACAAAATCAATTGGAACCAAAACTGGTTTATACCTTGTCAGTAACATTTCCCTACACATGCAGTTAAAATCCAAAAATGAAAACATAAACCCTAAATTACAGAAACTTCAATTAGTCATTCAAACTCAAAATTAAATTGAACCAGATGAAACCTAAAATAAATTCAGTTACTTCTACACCTAATTCATCACCACTCGTCACCAAATCCAGATGAAATATAACGTTAACAAAAATGATGAAACCTAAATTTTGATTATCAAAGTTTTTTTTTTACCTTTTTTCTTTACGGTTTTTCGTACTGATTTCACAATTTTTTTCTTCACGGTGCTTCTTGTTTCACGAACATTATCTTCAAGTATTTTATTCTTCGATTTCTTTGCTGGTTTCACCATTTTTGATTTCAAAATCTCAAAATTAGGTCAGATCTGTTGAAAAATGTGAAATCAATAGTTTCAGAAGTTCAATCGAGAGATTTGTGAATAGGTTTCACTCAATCGAGTTCACAGAGACGCTGATTTTTTAGTTTGATCGATTTTGGGGGAAAATTTTGGTTTCATGGTTTTCGTTTCAGTTTTGAGCGAGAGAGAGAGAGAGAAAGTTGAAATGAAATTGAAGAAGAATACAATGTTGGTCGGTTATTAATGCTGGGGTGTGTATTGGGTGATTTCAGGGGGTTGAAATAACTATCAAAGGGGTGTGTATTGGATTTGGTTTCACTCTTTTAGAAAAGGAGTTTTTGTATCATATTTTTGGTCACTAGGACCTATAGTCCGCGAACTATTTTTTTTTCCCTTTTTTTTTTTTTTTTTGTAGGATTAAAAAAAAAAACTTACATTAAACAAAAAAGCAATTTATACAGAGTAAATTAGATCGAAGAGGGAGAGAAGAAAATACAAATAGCAAGAACAGAGAAACAAAGAAAGCAAAACAAAAACTAGGAAAATCTTTTGTTGCTAGAGCATTTTTGATCTAGCATTGTTAGAACCATTGGATCAACCAATCTAATGGTGGCGGTGGTTTTTGATGGAAATTCAGTTTTTTTTCTTGGATTGGTTGATCCAATGTCTCTAGCAATGCTAGATGAAAAATGCTCTAACGTTGCTACATAAAAATTAAAAAAAAAATCCCAAAAACTAGGAAAACATCAAATCCCAGTTGAAAATAAGATTATCTAATTTTCGTTGTAGATCCGATCTTTGGATTGTAGCCCTTTGAAGTAATCAACACCTTAGCAACATTGCATACACTCCATAAGGTTCTTTTCTTCTCTTCATAAGTTCTTTGGTTTCTTTCTAACCAAACAGACCAAAAGACACCAGCAGGAGTAAGATCCCAAATGAATTACTAATTGATAACTTGAGGTTTAGAAGAAGACCATGATTGTAGCAATGACAAAGTAGAGTTCGTGATGGAGGATAAACACATGTGGGTAATAATTGCTGCCACACTTGGGAGAAGAATGAGCAGTTGAAAATAATGTGTACCTGCGACTCTTCACTATTTTTTCAGAGGAAACATTTGTTGACATGCATGATAGTATCCCCATTTCACAAACATATCAGTTGTAAGAAGTCTATGGTGTGTAGCTAACCACACAAAGTAATTGACCTTGTTGGAATCTTTGAATTCCAAATAAACTTAGAAGGTTATCAATGTGGTTACCTTTGTGCAGCTCTTTGTAAAGAAATTTTGTTGAGAATTTACCATTCGCTGAGAGAGCTTCTACGATTTGGAGCATTACCGAGGGTGGGTTTATTCCAATCACATCTAAAAGTTCAAGCAATTGTCATTCAGTTGTGTGGCAGAATATTTTGCAGCTTCCTCCACCTTATACGAAATGCCTTTCCAACAAGATGTCCCATAGGAAGATGTTACTCTATTTGGTAACCAACCAGAAAAACTAGGTCCATACTTCTTAGTGATCACCGAACACCAAAAAAGACCCTCCTCCTCAATAAATCTCCAAAACCATTTTGCCAACAGAGCACCATTTATATCTCTTAAGCTTCCAAGGCCAACTCCTCCATAACTTAAGATGTGTATAAGAGATCCCAACTAGAAGAGAGAGATTCGATAAAACATCCTTAATAAGGAAAATGTTACCTCCCTTTGACAACTTTTTCTTCTCCAAGTTGCCAATTTTCTTGTCGAACCTCTCTATCACATGATCTAAATTCACAACTGAGTTAGAGTTAGCACTAAGAGGTAATCCAAGGTATGACATAGGAATGGTTTTTGTCATACACCCTAATTTGTGTGCCCAAGTAGAAAGCAAGGGAGTATGACCAATTCCAACCAAGCTTGTTTTCGGCACATTAATTCTAAGACCAAAAACTTGTTCAAAACATCTGAGAGCACTGAAAATATATAGTGATTCATTCCAATCATACTTCGAAAAAAAAGAATCGTATCGTCGGCGTAGTGGAGATGAGACACAATTAAACCATTTAGATAACCACTATAAGAAAGACTATCAAGGTACTTTGCTAAACCATCCATCGCAAGATTGAATAAGAGTGGTGACAGGGCTCACCTTAGTGAATTCCTCTAGAACAATTGAAAGAACTGAAAGCATCCCCATTAATTATCACTGATACAGTTTGTTGTTGAATAACAAAACTTTATCCATTCGCATCATTTTCTTTTGAAACCCATCTTCTGCATGACAATTTGTAAATATGCCCAACTGATTTTATCAGACATTTGTGCCAAATCAATTTTATAGACAATACCTGCTGAACCCGATCTCTTTTTGGAATCTACCACTTCATTTGGAATAAGAACATTATCATTTATTTTCCTTCTCGGAACATATGTGCTTTGGAATTCTGAAAAGGTTGGACATAAGTAGTTTGAGTCTATTTGAGACTACCTTTGAGATGATCTTATAGACGCTATTCATAAGACTAATTGGCCTACAGTCATTGATACTCTCTATATGCTCCCTTTTTGGCTCCAAAGTAATAAAGGTAGAATTGTGTTTAACATCAATTGTCCCGTGATAAAAAAAAACGGCATTGGTGTTCATCACATCTTCTCTACCCAAACCCCAACACTTCTTCAAAAATATAATCGGGAAACCATCAGATCCCGCAGAACCTACACCGTTCACCGATTGATGGCCTCCAAAATTTCGTTCTCATTTATAGCGCCCTCTATCTTGATAGCTTCCTCTTCGGAGATAGAGCTGAAACCCAAATTCTCAACCCAGGGCATGTAATCTACATCTTCAGAAAAGAGGAAGTTGAAATGATTAACAACATGAGTTTGAATAGTCTTCTATCATTGATGATCATACCATCAATGTAGAATTGATTGATTATGTTAAACCTTCTTCTAAACGAGGCATACTAATGAAAAATGAAGTGTTTTTATCACTTTCTTTTTAGCATTGAATCCTTGACTTCTGCCACATTGACCTCTCTAGCATAAAAATAATGTGTCCATACTATGCCATGTCTTTTAATCTCTGCGTTCGCATGTCATCAGTGATTCTATTTGTTTGCTCGATTTGATCAATCTTTTGGATGTTAAGCAGTAAACTGTCAGACTTCAAATTCAAATTACCCAACCCTTCCTTGTTCCATTTGACAAGAGGAAAAAAGGCAAAGAAGAATGAGGCGTACGTAATTACGATAAGTAGGGAAATCCCAAAATTCAAAGATTGCAATTCAATCGTACATTCAGAGATCAGCGAGTACAGTTTTCGCAGCAGCATTACAGACATGATTCATAAATGAGACTTCGAAGGCAAAGAAGTAATGAGCATATCCACTAGGAATCCACTCGAGGAATGGCAAAAAAAAGCATGTCTTCTTCTCTGCCGAAGATATACCATATGGGGGAAGTGCACACAATGATCCCCTTGTAATAACATTGAACATTGAAAAGATTGCAATGCCAAGAGTGTTGGTGGACCCAGGAAGTTCCGTTGATATACACTTCGGGAGAACTCATGACCAGATGTTTAAAGAACAGGTAGCACTAGTTCCCCCAACCTATAATATTTTATGATTCAATGCAAACCCTCGGTGCCAAGAGGAGAACTAACTTTAACAGTATATGTAGGAAAGCTTGATCTCCTTGCGCCATTTTGTGTGGTGGACATCGACTCTCCTTACACGGCCATCGTGGGAAGACAATGGTTACATGGATTCATGGGAGTGGCATCGACGCTGCATCAAAGTATTCGATTTCCAACACCCACTGGGATCGCATAAATAATATGAGACCCATCCGAAGCACGCATCTGCAACGAGATCGAAATTCAGCAAATGGAAGGTTCGGAAATAGGCTAGGAAGGTCAGAGCAAACAACCAAGGTTTACAGAATCTGATATCAAGGAATTTATTGCTAAAGTAGAAGCAGGAATGACAGCAACCTCTATGGCATAACAATTACAGCAGGGGTAGCCCTGTGAAGAAGCCAACATTAATTTCACAATCAAGCATAGGGTTTACTAAGCAGGCAAGAGATTAGTGGTACGAGAATAAAGAGCAGTTCATGATTACAAATAACAAGCAAGGCAGAATCGACTCCAGTACATTATCTAAGGAAAGAAACATTCCCCACAAAACAGTAAGTGAATTAAGTTCGAAGTCATGCAGCACTATCATCGAATAAAGAAAAAAACTTACAGCCATACAAAAAACTTCGAAGGAGCCGGCTTGGATATAGACCCTTACTTCATCGAAAAAGCAATGGGAAACGACACATATAGTCTACTCAACTTTAAGGGAGAGCGCATGAATACTCCAATTGAAGGAAAATACTTAAAACATCTTAAATAGACATCAAATGTAATCAAGGCACCTTGATGGCCTCTATTAGTGGAATAAATTAAATAGCTCGATCTTTTTCATCTTGATACAACCTCCAGAACCTATTCGCATAGGCAAAGGCCTACTCGGTTAGGCATATCTCCCAAAAGGACTTGACACCATATATATAATAAAAAGCCCCTGACGTCAAGGCCCTGATGCCATATATACAAAAAGGCCCTGACGCCAAAAGTAAAAAAGTTCTACCATGTTAGGCACTGAGATGATGTTGATGTAGTCGTAAGGGCCCTACGAGCTACACGGCACATTCCTTTACCCACAAGACACCCCGTTAGCGGTGGGTACTTCGCATCGAGGCTACATAAGCTAAGAGGCATTTGAACCCACTGCCATGCGACCAATAAAACCTCCCTGATGAGGCGTTGTGGGGACAATAAATGGGATTAACATCTACCCTTAGGGTGGATGGAACCCCGAGGCAGATAATTAGCTTACATTCATGGGAATAGAAAGCGAGTTACACAGCTAAGGGACCTCCTCCAACCAAATCAAACACAACCTCGAGGAGGGGCAAGCGAGAATGAAAGAGTTGAACTCCAGGCCGCGATAGAAACGCAGTACCATGTCTAAGCTCTAGCTTTGACCGGCACTCCCCCATAATGATACTTTATTATCGATGCCCTAGTAGTTGCCTACCATAAGCCTCATGCTCTACATAGGCAAAACAGGTATCCAAGATAATTAACCCAATCCTCCTCGGAGGATACTTGATATCTTCGATGCCTACCATAAGCCTCATATGTACTCAGGCCAACCAGGTCCCTACGACTTCGATAGCCAACACCAGCTTGAGGCAAGGCAAGTAGTCAAAGGCCTATGGGAAGGGTGATCCGCAGCCCCTGCGAGCTTGGTTTACTATCTCCACATCGAAGTAAGCCCTAGAGTTGCACTCTAAGAAACCTTAGGAGCCTAGAATTTGAAAAAAAGAAAATTGCGTGCCTGATTACGAGTTACTAAACAATTGTATACAAAACATAGAGTAAACAGAGTGCAACAAAAATATTTCATTGTAGGAAGGTTAGCAATACAAAAAATCAAGACAAAGATTCAAAAAAGAAAGCTTCAGGCAGCAGTAATTAGGAGAAATCTCGAGAAGGGGCTTCGTGGACCATGTCCATTATATCAGATAACCTTTTTTCCTCTTTCAAGCGCTCATCGCTAGTCTTTACACGATGGCCTTTGGTTTTGCTGTCAGAAGGTACCTTTCCCTTTCCTCTTCATCATCCTCCTCGTCATATTCTAATAAAGACTCTACAAATAAAGTGCCTTTTCTTTTTAAGTCCCTCTCAACCTCCTCTACACTTGCTTCAGCATCATTCTTTTTATCACCACCACCACTCCCCTCGAAAGCATCTCTAGGTTCCCCCTGGGGATTACCTTCGACAGTATCTTTTGGCTCATCCCCAGCATTCACCTCGGGACCATCCGCGATAGTATCCCTAGACTCATCCTTGGGGTCCCTCTCAGAATTGTTCTCGGTATTATCCTCGGAATGTCCCTCCGAATCATCATCATATGTATCTTCATCTTCAATTTCATCTTTCTTCACTATCTCGGGGTCAAGTTGCTGGTTAACAAGCCTAATAAAAACTTCATGTGGAAGCAGTTTATCATTACATGGAAGCTCTAAATCAGAATCATCTGCACCTATAGGACCATACTCAGCAGGCTCAACTCGGATACGCCTAGAGGGAGATCGGCCATGCTTTCGACAAGCCTTGTTCGCAAAAAGACCCTGTGCTATTTCCGATTTCAAAAGTAGATCTGACATGGCACCACCAAATTTAAGTTGAGGCTGAGCGAGTGCAAGAGTATTAATGGTATTCCTCAAGCTTTCTTCAACCTTTGTGCGACGGTCGCGTTCATAAGACAACTCCTGAGCATTTTTCTTAGCCTCTTCGAGATGGTATTTACGCTCGATAGCCAATTCTCGAGTTCCTCTTCAAACTGCACTTTCAAGGCCGATTTTGCAATCAGTAGAGCAGAGGCATTATCCTTATTCAGCTCAGTTTTCGCAATAACATGCTTCAAATTCATTTCGATGCATGCAACCGGGATAGGCAAGTTAGAATGGACTTCGAAGACATATCATATTCACAATAAAATATTTAAAGCCAGATATCCTACTTTCTTTGATCACAACATTCATCACAGCATAATCAGTAACCTTCTGCTCGTTGGAAAAATGAGGCCTGGTAACCTTCTTTCTAATATCAATATCAGGTGCCCAACCCAGTTTAGCAAGCTCAATTCGATACTCATTTTCCATTTTCGAGAATGATCTTTCGAAGAGTTAGCTTTCGCAGGATCTAAGCTAACTTCATTATAGCCCCTCTTCAAACCTTCATTCACCTCTGTCAACTCTTTGTTGGCATTCTTAGTGCAACATTTTGAACTTTCAAGTTCATGATTTCTTCATCCAATTTCTCAATCACAACTTTGCCAGAGGCATGAATTCCTTGGTCCCTCCGAGCATCATCTCGCTCTTTGGTCAGGCGATTTATATTGAGTTAATATTGGTGCATTTCCCATGCCCTCGACAGAAGACCTTCTTTTTCTTTCTTGATTGATACTACCTTTAGCTTCAGATTTTTTCCTTTGATAGTAATCTTGGTCACTCCAACTTCTTTTCTTTCCTTTGCAAGACGACCGAGACGATCTCGTTGGCCTTTGTCCAGGTCATAGGCAACATTAGTGTATTTACGGCTTGCTCGAGAGTAAGTATTAAGAGCTAGGTTAGCTCGACGAAATTTTTCCTTCTCTTCATTTAACTCCCCTTTTACATCGATAAAAGGCGTTTAACATCGACTAGGGGAATCAACAAAAATCAAAATAAGAAGATGAAAAAGAAGGGGTACCGAAATACTACCAACTTTTCGTTTTGGCTCGTGAGTCTTATGGTAAAAGTCTGGACGATCTCAAAAATCAATATCCAAACCTCTAACTGGAGTAATCTCGACAGTTAGGCAATAACGTACTACTTGGTGCTTTAATTATAAATCAGAGTTATAATGCGGAAAGTAAAAGCACACAAGACACCAAACGTTTTTTTAACGAGGAAACTGCCTTGCAGAAAAACCTCGGTACCTCGTCCAGTTTGAACACCGCCCAGTACAAACTGACTACAAACACTAGCCTACTATAAGACTTCGGTCTGGGATGTAGCAGAGACCAACTCAAGCCCTCCAAGAGAATTGGCTACTGTCGCCTTCCTTACGTCTCTGGATCCCCCACAGATCGTCACGCACTTGATTCCCCTAGCTGACGTCCGTTACAGGCCTAGGAGTTGCTTTGACCGCTGTCAAAGGCTTGTGTCAGCAATACTGGGTTTTAAACCAAACTGTTGACTTATGGTGTAACTGTCCTCTATCAGTTTACCATAAACAAGATGGCTTCCTTCGGATTGCTAGATCCAGGTCATACGGAAATCTACTTCTTGAATCAGGGCTGACACGCAAACCAAGTAAGCAATGCCCAATTCAAATCTACCTCAGTTATACACGAAGAACCACTTAAGGAACTTATATAACTGGAGCCAACTAGGTCTTACAACACCGAGTGCAGCCGTGCGTTGCTACCTTTCCAACCTTGTTGAGTAACGTATCAGTTCTTGAATAGCAGTATATCAGAAGAGACGGACTTTAGAATAGACAAGAACGTGATCAGGTTACCAAGGTTACAGGTTAATCCGATTTCAACCAAAGATGGTTTCAATCTCCTACCTGTGCTTCCCAACTCTCAAGAGAAGTCTTTGTAGTCGTAGGGAGTTCCCAGAGGAGCTGCAACCTATAGAGGATGACTATACCACAACAAGCGTTCACCGAAGTGAAAAGAGTTTACGTTACCTTCCCTAAGGATCTTCACGTATGCTTGATGCTTGCAGTATTTGTCCGTAGACACCTCTATTTATAGCACTCAATAAGATAGGTTGCTTTGGAATTAAACAATCAATTACTTGTCCCACAAGTTAAGGAAACCCTAAACTTGCCAACCAAGTAATAGAGATTAATCTCAATTGGAATTCTTTTTAGAATTATCTGCCAAGTGTTTTGTTGGCTCAAAAACACTTCAAGATAGAAATCCAACAAACCAGAGATAATCTTATCTTATTGACTCATTGAGGATCATTAGATGGAACACAAAAGGTATTTATGTTTTACACAAGTCCATCTAAGAGATAAAGGAGTTTGGAATTTGACTCAGAGTGAAATTCTAAAAGAATATACTCTAAATTCGACAACCAGTGAAATATCCACGTAAGGTTCACGTACTGGTTCGTGAACAAATAGACATTTCGAACTCAGGAGAATTTCCGAGTCTGGTACGCAAACCGGTTCGGGAACCGTCTGCTGGTCAAATTTGGTTAAATCTGGATTCCGTTGGTCGTGCTGGGCTGAGCCAGAACTTAGACGTGAGAACGTCCTCAGCTGTGATCCACAGGCTCTTTGCTCAAGAGTACTCCTTTAGATTCATCCATATCCAACTTAACAGTTTGCAAGCAAACCATTGTAATGGACATATGGTGTCGAATCTATCTCATGCATTCTTGATTCACAGTATTCGTGGGATCAAATACTGGTCATGACATAAAGCCATGTTACACAAGAACACGATCTCAATCGCTATTATCACTACTAAAGTAGTCGACTATATTTCGAAAGAATAGAGAAGTAGAAATAGAAGAATATCCATAAAGTCATAACTCCTACTAACCTTTTGTCGATGAAGAATAATTGATGTCTTCTTTGTCTTCACAGTCTTCGTCTTCAAGGTCTCTACTACTTTGTCTATATCCCATTTCCGAAATCTAAACTCTAGTAGGCTAAATCAAGAATTGAATTTTGACACCTAAAACTGACAACTAGCTTGACATACCAACGCTAGTGGGTTTGACCGGACAATGCCCTAACAGAAGAGACATACCTGCCATCTCAACACCCTCAGTAGCAATGCGACGTTTTTCAGCAACCAGTTCTTCCTGCATTCGGTAAAATTGCCGCTCATAGTAATAACATCATCAGGCGATGGAATGAGTAGTTCAACAAGCTCGCTTTGTGACGATCGCCCTGAGAAACGAATATCAAATTATTAAAGTATCAGCACTACCTAAGGAAGCAACAGTAGAAGTAAAACAAGGCTCACTTACTATCTGAAGGAGAGAAAGTTTTTTTCCAATGAAAAAATCGGGTTGCGAGGATCGCAGGCATCCTTTAGACACTCTCTACTAAAAGGACTGGCAACCTTCTAGCAGAAATTGGGATCGAGAAGACAGTTCGAAGGATCATAGGTATGAGCACTAAAATGAGAAGACACTTCTTTAGCAAAATCATATGGGTCTGGCCTTTCTTGAAGTATTTTCTAAAAATTCTTTGCAGAATATTGCTCTTGGTTTCCTTCCACAAAATCAAGGGCCCTTGGAAATTTAGAACCACAAGGCTGGGTAAAAAGAACTATTGACTTTGACAAATCTGTAGAGGCGTCGGCTTTTCTCTTTCGAGGTACCAGAAGCTTAATGAGGGGAGAAGAATTTCCCGATGGAAAATTAGAAGTGGCTTTAGCAGAGGCAGTAGTCGAAGAGGGAATTTTTACGGTAGCAAAGCCAGAACTGCTGGATATGATATTACAACAAGCAGAGGCATCAACTAAGTTTACCGCCATCTCGGAATCATTTCTAGGTTTAGAATACACCATAGACATCGAACTTTTTTCCTTATCAGAAGCCCTTTCAACACCTTTCATACCACCCTCCGGGGCTTGAAGCGTTTCCCCCTTTGCTTTACCCAACTTCGCACCCTCCGTTGCGACCTTATTAATCCTTCCACTTTTCTTAGCCTTTGAACTCTTCTTATTCTCACAGCATAGTGAAATACCAACGACTCATCAGCTTCATCGAGCTCCTTCGCTTTTCCCTGCAGGAAAAGTCTCGTCTTTCTCAGGAAACAAATAGAGACAAATATTCATACTAATATATTGCAAAACAGAGGGTGTTTGTTACATGATCAATAGTCCCTTCTCATGTGCGTGCTCGCTTCGGATGTTTCGAAACATCCTCGATGGCATTCTTCCTTTTCAACAACAATTGGCGAGATAACTCTTTCTCCTCTTCGGAAAAGTGTATAGTAAAAATATGCTGAGTTGAAAATTGGTGACCAATTTCGAAATTATCTCGAGGCCAGAAACGCCCTGAATCTTTCCAACCGCGAAGAACAGGCCCCGAAAATAGCACAGGCTCTGTGTACCATTCTTCATCGATGGATTGATCAGGAAAGCCAGGAAGGAGGTTCTCGGTGCCATCTCGAAGGTCAAAACGAACCCCCCAAGGAGTAGCCTCAACGTCGAGAGTTAAAAAAGCTCTATAATGCTTAAAGAAGTTGACAACAGTATCGAGCCTGCAACAGAATTATCTTCCGAGCAAGAAACCAATTTGTTGATTAGCTGAATCGAACTGCAAGTCAATTGCATTACCCTCGTGCTTCTGGCATCAAACCGAGGATTTGAAAATTGATAGAGTGGAAGCAAAAGCCCTGCCAACATTTGATGAGGAGTTATTAGCAGTTGATTTATCACCACACTTGTTTTTCTCGACCAGTTCTGGAGTTAATCTATCATCGGGAGGATGAACATAGGTAATATTAAAGGCAGTTGGATTAAAACCTAAAGCACTCATTTTAAGAATTAAGCATCAATAGAAGAAGAGGAAGACATCTGAAGGGAAGGTTGCCAAGGAGAAGTCGATAAAATCTTGCCGGAAAACGGAAATTGCAGCGGCAGGAACTCAAGAATCGATATGAAGGAAAGCAAGAAAAAATCCACTTTCATGAATCAACAGAAGAAATAAAACAGTGGGTACCAGAAGATTTTGCGAAACAAACAAGATTTTGGGTTAAAGACTAAAGTTTTAAGAAGGAAGAAGTGAACAATTAGCGGAGGAAAAGAAGAGGAAGAGTTCGAAAAATAAGAAAAATTTTTAGAGGGAGGCAATAAGCTTAAATATGAGGAAGAAACCGACGCTGTAAGTGAAACGGTGATAAAGTGGCTAAAATCTCGGGAACGTGCAAGACGTGTGTCACGGAGACGTCATCTCAGGCAGAAAGTAAGGCACGTGGCACGTAATTGGGCAGCGAGGATAAGTTTCCTTCCCCAGCATCTTCGATCCATGGGAAAGGAAAGAGGCAACTGTAGAGGGTAAATCCATCGAGCCACGTGTCGATATTAGGGGAAGAATATAATGGGAGAAGAAACATCTCAAGGTACAGAAGTCCATCGCATAAAATCCCTCCTCGAATAGGTTGGTCACATCGAAGGAGTATTAAGCAACGAGGATCATGGAGCCATCGGAGAAGCCGTCAAAGAGATCGAAGAGTGAAAATCAGCCACAACCTCGATTCCATCTCGAGAAGCACCGACTTACTCAACAACTTCTGACACCCACGATTGTGTAGCTTGTCTTATTAGCTATCTCCCACCATTGTATTTCGCACTATAAAAGACGAGCACAGGTTCAGTTGTAACGGTTGGATTTTTTGGTAAGACTTGGGCATCAGAGAGAGACTAGGTTAGTAAATTATGTTCGATCTCCTCTAGTCTCAAAGCTCATGATCCTTGTAGAATTAGAACTGAAACATTTATATATTCAATGAATGATTAGATCGCTACTTTATATCATTTTGTTATTAGAATCATTATCTTTACATTGTCTTTTGCTTATCGAGTAGTATGTGATTAGCAACTCGATGAACGGTTTTACACCAAAACAACACCTAAACCTCTTTACTCATAGTTTTTCTTAATGGTTGTTGGGTATAAGATCTCTAGTCAGATTTTATACTGACACAGATAGAGTTCGAAACTGATACTGCAACTAGGAGGTGTTTCAAATACCACCTAAAAAGTTAAGACGTTTCCAGACCGAGTTTGAAACTGATCCTAATACTAGGAGGTGTATCAAACACGGCCTAAAAAAAGTGAAGAAGTGCTTGAAACATCGCCTAACTTTAAAATCGTCTTTAAAGTCTGCCAATTTTTTATCGCAATTAGTTCAAAGTTCGCCTAACATATACTCCCTCCCAGGGCCGTCCCTGAGTTTTTGTTGCCCCAAAGAAACTAAAAAAATGTTTCCCCCTTTCACGGAAAAGAGCTACATAAATTGGGTTTCTGAGTATTTTTTTCTTTTGATAAATAGATATTTAGGATTAGACCAGCCAAGTAATACTTTATTTACGTTAAGATCCTTATTCTCTTAGGACTATATTCTTTATTTTGTTTTAAATTACGCTTTAAACCAAATAAATAAGTTATCCTATAGAAAACCCCCCGCAAATTTGCTGCCCCCCTAGCCGTGATGCCCCAAAGATAGTCTTTGCCAACCTTGCCTCAGGGCTGGCCCTGCTCCCTCCGTCCTAGATTAATTAAGCTAGTTCAATTTAAAATTTGTCCCAGATTAATTGAGTTAGTTCAATTATATAGGTCATGTTTCTGATCTTCCCTTTTTAATTGATTATTGTTATGAAATTTTGGTATAATAAATATTTATAATTTTCATAGTCATTTTTAGACTCATTAGTAGGTGTTTTAAAATGTTTTTGTGCCATAATCTGACAGATATGTCGTTTTAAATTTTACAATTATGCTATGTACAAAGATATAATTGGAAAAAAGAACAAAAAATTATTTTTTCTCCTCTTTGCCTTAAGAATTGTGCAAACTTCAATTAGCTCAATTAATCTGGAACGAGGGAGTATAACACGGGCCCATCGCGGTCTTCTGATTTTTATACTAACTTCAATTAGCTTAATTAATCTGAGACAGAGGAAGTATAACACAATACCGTCATGGTTTCATGATCTTTATACTAAAATAAAATGGAATGGTATATTTAGCTTATACCATTTCATTTTACCAACATGGCTGTGATACTTTAATGAGAACCAACTTAGGCTAGTGATCAACGTTTTTAGTAAAAAATCTTGTAAAAAGAAAGTATACCCACTTGTGCATACGATTACGAACCAACATAGATCGAAGTGTGATTTTAATTAACAGCTCTTATTCCTAAGGTAATGGAACACTGATTTAGACTAACATCATTCCAAGAAACTATACTCTAAAAAATGTCGTCTCTCGAGTGATTTCGTTCCGTAAATAAGAAGCCATGAGGAGAGTTTAGGAAATTGCTTGAAATGATGGCTCATTCTAATTGCTAAATGCAAGAGCAGTGAGATAGCCGCCTAACAAAGTCAAACAGCAAGGCATACTAATTTGCCGGTTACGTCAGTGTTTAACTTTACCCTAGCACTAACTTTCATATTGATCTCTGAGGCGCAAATTTTGAGATTACATACAAGTTGATCAGAATTAGGTGTTTCAAGAACCTGGCAAATTTGGGGGCGAGCCCAAATTTAATAGGGGCGAGCACTACTTCAAATATCCCACCCCAGTTTATAAGGGGTGCTAAAACTGTGTGCAAATACTAAAAAGTCCTTACACTAATCTTACTACTAATTTAACTACATAACTAATCAAAAAACACCCAAACAAATACCCTCTTCTATATATCCTTATCAACAAACACTCTTCTTCTCTCTACTACATTTCTTACTCTCTAAAATCCATTTTCAAAAAAAAATTAACACATTCAAAATTCGGATTTTGAAGAAGCTTGGTTTGTTGATCAATTTACATTGTTGATTAACTTACGTTGCAAACAAAGATGGTTGGTCAAACACAATCGAATAATGGTTCATTGGTTTATGTGAGAAGAGGAAGAGTTTCATCAAGATCAAGTGTTGTGGAACAACCCGAGCATGAAGAACCACAAGAACAACAACCCCAGCAGCCATTCATGGATGAGTCTCCAATTAGGAGGTTAGTTTACTACAAACACTATGATTCGCATGATAATAGTAAATTTTTTTGTAGTTACAGAAGAAAAATCGTCGAGGTTTATCTCAAAACCATGCCGATTGTTCATGTTCTGGGTAAAACATTTGTAGAACTCGTCATGCTCGATAGACATATCATGACGACTTAGAAAAACTCGTAGAGGTTATATATAGGTCTGTGACAATTGTTCATATTCTGGGTACGCAAATTTTTAAATCGTCATAATCAGAGAACTTATCCTGACGATTTTGTTCCAGTATTTCCTGCCGTATTTGTTTTGATTTATCTGGTCGTAAAGGTTTAAGCTAGGTATGTGACGATTTTACAGTTAGAAAAAGGAAAAATGGTTAAACTTTACTTTCATCAGTCGTCACATTTGTATACGAAAGCATGACGATGTGTTTGTTAGGTAGTGAGTCGTCAAGTTGTTCATCCTTACCGTGACGATATTGATGCATGGTCTTTGTTATGCTATACAGCCTTGGAGAGACAAGTGCTCCACAGAGTGAGCTAGTTCCATTACCACTCCCACTACTAACCGAGGAAAACGTTGCTGAACATAACTTTGTTTTCATACCATTGTTTTCAACACATAATGTAGTCAATCTTCGACGAAAAAGAGTTGGTGACATGGAACCGTTGCTTCGTTGTTTTTGTTCAACCTGTCTAAGGGTGATACGCCACAACAACATGATTGAGAGATCTGGGGATGTAACCAGATTTGGGCGTGTTATCAATCCTAATGAGTGAACTTAGAACAATCTTTTCTTAAAACTTTTGATTACTAAATTGTTGTTGAATTACTAAATTGTTAGTTAAACTTTTGTTCCCTAAATTCTATGTAGTTGGTTTTTGTGCTCTCGTACATTCTACTTATTATCATGTGAGTGATGATTTTGTTATTTTGTCGTACCTTCCACCAACCTTGACAATATATTTCATGGTCATTGCTATTTTGTCTAGCCTCGAAGAGCTCATCCCTCCTCGCTATCCATTTGGTTCAGAGGTTGATCCTGAACCCCCACGACGTCAAATGAATGAACTCATTGATCGACCTCCCCCACGACGATTGCGGGGGGATTATGTTCCTGAATATCTGCCTGGCCCCAGTCATCGTTAGTATCCAGTAATTCTATTTGCTTCTGAGCTTTATCATCAAAACCCACCACCGATTCGCGAGGATGATCCACGTGTGATTCATCAACGTCATTTGTATACACTACGTCAGGAAAAGCCCCACTATAGCTGCTGTTGTATTGAATGTGATAGGGTTGTACGCATCAACATGATTCGCGGCCGAAAGATGGTGGATACGAAAAAGACGACGCGTCTTTAATCCCTATGAATGAATGAACTTATGGCAACCTTTCCCTACGTATTTTGTATTAGCTTTAGTTGTTGAATTGGGTTATTTTGTTTGTTGAATTAGTTGAACTTTTCTATTAAGTTAAGCTGGTATGCATAACCACTACTACTTGAACCAATTTCTTGATTGCGTATGGCCATATTGATCGATAGGGTAAAAGGAATGTTTGAGGTAAAAGATGAACAATTGGGACGGTTTAAATGCCTAAGTCGTCAAGGATATAAAATCGTATGTGACGATTTTACTGATTTACCCACAAGTCGTCATATTAGGAACTCAAACCATGACGATTTGGGTCCTTCAAAATTCCCTTCTCTGCCCGAAATTTGCCTAAACTCGTCATGGTTCAACGAGATAATATGACGATTTTTGGTTGGAGTCGTCATATTATTAGTTCAAACCATGACGATTTAGGTCCTTCCAAGTTCCCTTCTCTGCCCGA
>JAJJMA010304222.1:0-15258 GCA_023529015.1 Papaver nudicaule | reverse complement strand
CCTATTCATTTTTATCGTAGGGGCCGAATCCACATTCGGCCCCTATTTTCATATACACTTTAGGGGCCGAATCCACATTCGGCCCCTAAAAAAATAATAGGGGCCGAATCCACATTCGGCCCCTAAAAAACCAAAAATAGAGGCCGAATTGTTCTTCATTCTCAGGGGAAATGGAGCATTCGGCCCCTATTCTGGGTTTTTTAGGGGCCGAATGTGGCTCTGAAAGTGCGTCTTTTCGACTAAATCTCTCGATTCACCCATGGAAACAACATAATAATTCAATCACACACCATAAGACTCAAATATGATGAAATAGGTTTGTGAAATTATCTTCGAATCGCGACCATTTCTTCTTTTTCTCACTCGATTCGATTTTGAAGTTGAACTTGGGCAAGAGTGGGTTCATCCGGAGATTGTGGTTGTTTGGATCGATTTCCAGCCTTTGTTTTAGACCTCTCCATGTTATATAGAACGCACACGATTAATTTTCCTAAATCGATGAGTTTCGATGATTTCGCGACGAATTTCGTTGTTTTGGTTTTAGAGAAGAAGAAGAAGAAGGAGAAGAAGAGAAATTTTTTTTTGTTGTGAAGATAAGTTTTTTTTTTTGTTTTAGGGATAGGATTAAGAATATATAGGTTAATTAGTTAACTATAATCTAATTATTAAGACTAATCATGTGAGGGGTAGTTTGGTATTTAAAAAAGTTGGAAAACTAAAGGGGTCCCAAAAATTACTAGGGGGAGCGACGCCGCAAGGGCTCGCATACTTTCTTAAGGGCTCAAAGCAAGTTTCAAAAAAAATCCAAACGGAGGTTGGGAAAAGCCCAACAACATCGGGATGTTAAGCCCTACAACATCGGGACGGTGAAACTCACGGAGGGAGTATAGAATTTTTGCAACAGCAGTCCCACAATAATATGAAGGCGATATTAAACGCCACCACCAGCACCTGTCGACTACCGCCGATTTTGAGACTCCATTCTTCTTCTTCTTTTCCCGCTCTGCGATTTCCACACTTCAAACCCTACAGCTCACCAAATCTCCACAGAATCTCTAATTCCAGAGCCATGGCATCATCGCCATCATTATCATCTTCTTCTTCCTCTTGTTCTTCATCTTCTTCCGTAATTAAAGTGAAAGATGTAATCGAATTGACAGACAAAGAGAATCAAATATTCTCAAGATTATTACAAGTTGTTCATCATTTCAATCTTCATACTCAACTCCGCGTTGCCGGTGGTTGGGTTCGCGATAAGGTATAAACAAATTAACCTCTATTTACATCTCAATTTTACAGTAAATTAGGGTTTTAAAGGGTTATCAATTTATGAAATGATTTTATTGTTGTAAAATTAGGGTTTTAAGGTCTCAATTTATGAAATGATTTTGTTGTTGTTGTATACAGCTTTTAGGGAAAGATTGTCATGATATTGATATTGCATTGGACAATATGATGGGAAAAGAATTTTGTGAGAAGGTTAATGAGTACTTGTCGGTTTCTGGCGAAGAAACGCAAGGAATCGGTGTTGTGCAATGGTTGGTTGTGTTACTCGGAAACTTATCGTTTTCTGGATAATGCCTTTGTTAGTTTTGTTGTAATTGTGAGTTTATGTTTCTCATTGTTGTGAATTTTGAAATTTGAAGCAATCCTGATCAGTCGAAACACTTGGAAACAGCAACGATGCGCATGTTTGGTGAATCGGTTGATTTTGTAAACTTGAGATCGGAAACGTACAGTGAGAACAGTCGCATTCCTACAATGGTATTGTTTGTTTTGAGTATTTTGCAATTAGTTGTGTAAGCTGTTGCCTCGTTTCAACGTTATCAAGAACTTCTAGAGTTGTGTGCTTGAGTTAATAGTCAATGTTAGCGGCGGTCTGTTGTGAATCTATGATTATGGTAAAACGCATGACTTAAATATTGATATTGTTGTTTAAAATAGGTTATGGTTAACAAGTGTATCCGATGTTTGTCAAGAATTTGGTTCTGCTAAGCAGGATGCATATCGAAGGGATTTAACTATCAATAGGTATTTGCTCTAACTAGCTATTACTGATTCTCTGTTTGAATATGTCATTTGCAGTACTGTTGCGGCACACATGAATGCTTGCACTTGCTTGGTGTGATTTGCTATTATAGTTAGTTTCTCGGCTTGGGAGATGAATGGTGAATGCGTTGATTCCCACTTCTGGATTAATCATCATTGTCGATATTGACATTTTTCTTATCTCTGACAGTTTGTTCTACAATATTAACAAGAAGTCAGTTGAAGATTTCACTGGACGAGGTTAGTTGGTCAACTTGCATTGCACGTATTTCGTTCTGAGGTTTTGCCTGCGTCTTCGTCTAACATTGTTCTTTATTCAGGTTTGGCGGATCTAAAATCAGGAAAGATTGTAACTCCATTACCTCCAAAGGAGACATTTTTGGATGATCCTCTGCGAGTACTTCGTGCTATTCGATTTGGTACTAGCTGTACTCTCTCTTGATTTAGTGTATCTTCTCTAATTGTTTTGGTTGATTTTTATAGAACTGAATTTCTGACTCTTGCTTTATTATTACAACATTGTAGCATAAATTCTTAGATAGTTGTTCTAATGACAGGAGTTTGTTACAAGAGGATTTGCAGTCTTCTTTACTGTTTATTCTGGTATTATCAACTACGCTTCTATGACACAGCTCACTTGATCTGTTTCCGGTCTAGGGTGCACATTAAATGCAACATGAATTGTTACCACCTTATTGCTTAAGAAAAGAAGACTTTCCAAATTGCAGAACCTCGCTACTATAGAATAAACACAATTGTGTTAGTGACACATGAGTAAAAGAATTATTTCCAGTTTTGTTTACTTGATATTATTTAATTTATTTTTAAATTTATCGCATACAGAATCATGTTTAATGATTTGTACAAATTCTCAAATTTCAATTTTGCTTATATTGGTGTTCCTTATTCTTAATCTTGAGCCTGCCAGGTGCAAGGTTCAGTTTTGTACTTGATGAAGAGTTAAAGGAAGCTGCTGCCAGTGATGAGGTCGGAGCTGCTATTTTAGATAAAATTAGCAGGGAGCGCGTTGGGCGTGAAGTATGTTCATCTTGTGGCTTGTGTTTTTAGATGCTTTGCTTTTTCTTCGTACAAATTTCCAGGTTTTTATTTATTCCTGGTTAACCTTTGTGCAGATTGATCTCATGATTTTGGACAAACAACCAGTTCAGGCAGTGACCTATATCTGTAGTTTGCAGCTATTTTGGGTTGTTTTCACTCTTCCTGCTAAAACTGAGCCTGCTGTATCGGAGGGGTGTGACAGGTTGCAAAACAACTAGCTATAAGAGCCTTTGTGGTGCACTTATCTCGTTTGGCTTATTGATTACAAGCTTTTTTTGATGATATTGTCACATTGACTTAACTTACCACACCCATGATCAGGCTTTGTGTTGCTTCAATGGATGCTGCGTGGAATCTCTTAGAACTAATTGGATACACGGCCTTAAATGTAAGTTTTGAAGAATAGACATTTCCATCTTTGTTTCTTTCATTATTGTTATCTCATCATTAGATGCACGCTGAATGAGTAAAAATGATATTGAGTAACAACCACAAGTACTTCAAACATTGATGCGTGTGGAAAAATTGTGCTAGGGTAATTTTGTGTTGATTCGCCCATCAAGACATACAAGTATATACAGCCTGTGACATGAAAGTATTGATAAAAGCCAGAAATATCTTTAAATTTTTGTAATTTTCTAAGAGTTTCTATGGTCATTATGTGAGAACCTGTATGCTGTATCACGACTCATGACGTCAATTCACTGTGTAGGTTAAAATATTGTTGTTAAGGAACCTGAGTTTCATATAAATGCATGTTCTGCTCAACGTTAAACCAATACTAATTTCAACTTTTGTGATATTTTTCCTCTGTCAGTGTATTAGCATGTATTTCAACTTACCTGGCCTCGTTTTTGATCTGAAATAATTTGACTCTATGGTTATGGTGTATAGTTACTCAAGTTTGAATCTCTCGTATCATTTGATTGTAGGATGAGCAACGACGGCTTTACTTGTACGCGTCATTTTTTACGCCACTACGAAAAGTTCATTATAGTGACAACAAAGGCAAAATGGTAAGCATGTGTATAATTACTATCACCTTTTTACTTGCCTTTATTTCTCACTGTCAAGTTAAATGTACTGAATGTCCTACAATTGTTTTGCTCAGTAGTCAGTAGTCTTATCATCTCATGCTATTAAAGGGAAGTGAGTTTTATTTACCTAGAGTAATGTGTATTATGTGTATTATGTGTATTTCAGCTAGTGGTGGCTCTGTTAATTAGTACCTTCATTTTTCTCCAATATAAAGTAGTTTTCCAACCTGAGATCATGTTATTGTCTTTTCTAAGGTTTCTCTTGCATTCTTCTTTTTCCAAGCATAATGTTCTTGTTCTTCTCAGATTCCTGTTGCAAACTACATCTTTCGGAATTCTCTGAAGTTGAAAAATAGCGATGCAGAAATGGTAAGAGTAGCTTTTCTCTTATTGTAGTATTATGTCTTTCTCTTAGATTGGTAGTTTGTATATCATATCCTCATTGTACTTAGCATTCTATCGTTTTTTTTTTTTTGCTGGTGCTTTATCCTAGATTATTCTTTTGAGGTTAGCTGATGCCAACAAACATAATTTTCTTTCTTGCTAGGTTATAAGCTTACACAGTGCATCAGAAAGATTCATATCGTTGATAGATTCCTTAGCTGGAACTGAAAATGTAGAAACTGGTGAAGGAAGAGATAAACTTGATATGCCAAGTTTGCGAATATTGGCAGGTTAAGACATCTTTAACACTTGCGATTTTCCCTTCGCTTATGTTTCATAATGTTCATGGATTGGTAGTTTATTGAACCGACGCTCAAAATATCCTCATAAAGGCAGGGCAGTGGAACAGTATGTACTAAACTAGTAAAACCAGAGCCCATGAGTTGCCTCATTTGAAATATTCATTCCTGATTGTAGATGAATATTTATCAGTTATTTCTATACTTCGTTCAACTTTATGCTGTTTGTTGACATCTTGTATATATATTTAGGACTGCTTCTACGGGAAATCAAGAGTTTATGGCGTGTCGCCTTGTTGATCTCCACATTATTGTACCCAATCGATGTTGATCGGGCTGAGGTTTCTCCAGACAAGCAGATTGAGTTAGACAAGCGCCGAAATTTGTTTAAAACAGTTGAAACTGCCATCATGAAATTAGGTATGTTCATGGACTCACTGTAACTGTTCATTGACATGTATGACAAGCTAGCCAGCCTGAGTCATGCACCTCCTGGTTTTCAAATATGATAAACAAATATCCGTTTGTTTTTATGCAAAGAATGATAAAGAAGTTGGTTGCCAGGAAGTACCAGTCGGTTTTCCAGCAATTCTTATATATGTATATACTATCTAATTGCTAATACGACCGGATTACCAGTTTTATCTCTTACACGTTGGTTGACGGGATTGTTACCTGTTTAGGTTTCCCCTAAATGCAGTTGTAAAATACAATCTCTAAAATTCCATTATTATGTAGGCAAATCAGGATCAAAGTGCTGGTATTGGTTTTTCTTCTTCTGGTACCTGTTTTTACGATCCGCAATAATCCTTAATTTCATTATCCAGGTCTCGAAAACGTGTGGGAAATGAAACCATTGGTGAATGGGAAGGATATCATGACGATTTTGCAGCTAAAGACTGGAGGACCCAAAGTAAAGGAATGGGTACGTAATCATCCCTATACCAGCAACTCGTTTCTAACCTCATGTGCTGATAATTTTATAAATTGCAGCAACAAAAATCGCTCGAATGGCAGCTTGCCGATCCCTCTCGTACTTCTGAGCAATGCATTGATTGGATGCGAGAAAGTCATTCAAAACTTTCATAGTTGGAGACTTGGAGTGACTGCTCAACTTGTTTGCTTGGTGCAGTCTCGGGTTCAAAGACAAATTTTCTATAGCTTACTAATTCATTCCTAACATTTTTTGTTCTCCATCTTACTTCGGTGCAGTCTCAGGTTCAAAAATATGCACAAATTTTCTATAGCTTACTAATTCATTCCTAACATTTTTTGTTCCGTTATACTGTAGTTCATAGATGATGTAAAATCTTGTAACTTCCCAGAACACCAGTACAATAATCTGAAATGAGATGTGAAATCGTTTTTATTGCATCATACAGTAACAGTGTGGTTAGATCCCATTATGTTTTGTATAATGGTCGATTGTCCTTGGGAACATTCGTATTCAAATTTTAAGTTGTTGGATTAAGTGGTAATTGCAGGATTGTAATCTTGTATTTTTTTTTTGCTTTTTTAAATTTTCTTTTGTCTTTCCAGTTCATGGATGCATATTCTGTTGTTGCTTTCTTATGTGAATCTCCCGTGACTCTTTGTTTTGTATAGTGTGTCTGTGCATCTCCCATGCCGAAGTATAGATGTTAAGAAAAGAGTTTTAGATAGTTCCCACAAAAAGGGCATTAAAAGGTTATAAAATACAAATCAATGATCACAGTTTTTGAACAAATGCTTTTTCTATCTCTTCTTTCATTTATAACTTGGCAGATACTGTTTACATGATTGCTCTTTTTATTACAATAATGAAGGTTATACCACAATCACCTTTTAACCCTGACCTCGGCGACCGGAACATACACAAGTTGTTCAGCATGTTTGGTTTCTTTGGTCATAATGCTTTTTCCTTTTTGTATTCCCACTAAAACTTTCTTCATCTCCTCTAGCTTAGCTTGTAGATTGCATAATCTTTCCATCTCAGCAAAATATAGTAGCTCAGTTTTAGTTGAGCTTAGCTGTTCATACTTGGGTACGATGTCGTCCTCTGTAACTGGTTCTCTTTTTAGAATGGTTGTTGGTTTCTTCTTGAAGCTTGATGGATTCACCTGTTCCATAATATGGTAAAGAAAATTAAATGGTAAGCTTATGGGGGATCATCCGAAATCCTATTAACAATATTAATAGGTATACTGGCACAAGAGAATTTCTGTATGGTCTATTTGACCTATGTTTGATATGAGTCCTGCTATGTGGTTGGGATGTGACAAGGTGGGGTTCTTCATCCACATTAGACATGTTCTAAGAAAATCTGAGCATAGGTCAGATGATGGCACTACAGTTTGAGTGCACAACCTTGAGAAATCAGCATAGCAGCTAGCTAATTCATACCTCGTTTATGCTGGTTGGCCGTGCTCCAGCAGTTCTGTTGCATCTTTTTTTCTTTGTTGGGGAGATGGTAAAAGATTTTGTATTCTTCCTCGTACGACCATTTCCTGAGAGCTTTGTTAGTTTGGCTTCTTCATCATCTGAGGAGAGCGGAGAAGCCTTAGCTTTTGAAGCTGCTAGATCAGTAGTGTGGTTGCTTCCAGCTTCAGCATTTGATTCATTGTCTGAGGAATAGGTCTGAAGTTGTTTTTTACCACCTTCCTGTGATAAAATGCTAGTTCCTGTAAGCTATAGAAAGTGAAACCCAAAACTAGCTTGAATCTGAAGAAGTGAACATACAATTGACCAATTACAGTAGGTATAATAGTCGATTTATCTTCCCGTTATATCAATCATGATCAACTACGACATTTTTTAAAGATGTAAAGGAGATTTCTATTTTATTCTAGAAGACACTAAAAAGGATTAGAAAGAAAAAACAGAGAAATATAATTATGGAAACTAAAGGCATGAAAGAGTTCTGCACAACAATTTGTGAATAGAGGCTTGAGAAGTAGGAGTTTACCCTTCTGATCTTAAGTGCCATATATCTGGTATTCTTAAACCACTTGCTGATCTGAAAATAAGAGATATGTAAGAAAAAGTTGGACCTCGTCATGCAAAATGTAGTTAAAATGTAACAAGTAATAAACATTAAGACGAACACACTTGTAATGCTCAGCTTGCCCATGAGACACAATTCTGTTATAAGTGTAGTGGAGGGAGGAACATTGAGCCACTTAAAGCGCCGGTCTTGAGTGGTGACCTAGGCAGTGAGTGTGCAAAGGCTAAGCCCACCATCTATTGCCTACTTACTTTGCATAACTCATGTTGGGTTTTACAAAGGGTTTTATTCGGTAAGACGGGCTTAATTATTGACCAAACCCTGGCAAGAGGTTATGTATGGCCTCTCGGGATCTCGTAGCTCGGATAGGTCTTGTTTGATCACAGTCTGACGCGATTACATGCAAGGTACTAGCAATACGAAATTTGAAGGTTTAACCCACCAGTTTAGAACATGATTTCCACGTCTATAAACCAGTGTGCAAGTACTCGACTCCATGGATTCTCTAGCTTACCTTCTCAGATGCAATTCCCAACTGTTTTGAGAGATTCTCCTTGACATCTTTCGGGGGAAGTTCAGTTTCAGCAAAGACTTTGCGAAGTACCTGAAGAAAAAAATAATATTATTCCTTGGTATAGACAACCTACTATTTCTGCTTACAAATGAGCATAATCTAGAAAACAAACATATCATATTTAACCAGTTAACGTCCAGATTGCCACCTAAACATAAAAACATGTTTATTCATTCTTGACGACCAGCACCCTCTGGATTATACAGGAGTCGGGTTAACTTGTATGCAGTATCAACTTGATGTAAGGTGACTAGGAGATACTATTTTACCCAATTTGAAAACTAACCTAACTCACCTGCCCATGGACCACAACAATGATTAAGATTCTAACTCCTCGACGATCGTGCAAATTATAGACATGCCAATTGTTATAAGACAGAAATTTGCATGGAGAGGGAATGCCATTTACCTTGACTGCATCTGGGGGAATTCTAAACAGTGTTCTTTTCTCGTCTGGAACTCTGCGCAGTTTCTTTTTAGATTTTGCAGGTTTCGCATCTGAACCTTCATCATCATCTCCAAACAAGGTGACCAGTGTTCCGGCTGTGTTACTTTCATTTAATCTCCGCCGCCGTCTGGAAGGACCCCAGTCTTCATCTTCGCTAACTTGTTCATTCTCGACCAAATCTTTTCCAAACATCTCCTGTAACACAAGAAATCATACTTTGTCAGGAAAACCTAAAGTGCCCGTACAAAAATATCCGGATCAGCTTTTGGAGAAGATTATGAAACCAATCAAGCACCATTAGGAGTTTGCCTATGGTGAGCACGAACCAGCACACAACCCTGATAGTGTTACATGGTCGATCACTCCATTCATTGTCTGTATACCAATACACAGGAGTATACAGTAGTACAGACATATAGGTGACACACAGAATCGTAGCTGTCGCATGTTATGCCCCAAAAGGCTTTCACACCAATAGTAGAGAGAACTAAGTTCCTCTATAAAGAAAGGAAACACTGGCAGATTGACCCTTAAATAATTGCACCTATGTCTGCATCTAACCAGGATATACAATCACAATAATTATCATGTAAGCGGTTAAGGTTTTATTCATGATACTCACATCATGCAGCTTCCTATAGTCGACATCCCTTCTTTGCCTGCGATGACTAATTTCAAGATCAGTACTGCCATCAGAACTTTTGTTGTCGATCATTTTGGAAAGACTGTTCTTATCAGAGTTCTTTCCTCTATGTTTACTCTGATAAAATCCTCCCTCTGGGCAACCATCATTTTCTAATAAACTTCTAGACTGTAAATTGGCTTCCTCATCACATGTCCACAAAAAACTACTGGAACTACTAGCTTGATCAGCCATGTCATCTTTAACGCCCGTTCCGCTAATGCTGCAGCTCATTTCATTTCTTTCCGGGTCATAATCATCATCATCTGATTCATCCGATGGCCAGTCATCTTCAGGGTTTAGTGACGCATTTTCTTCATTTTCAATAGCTGCTTCCTTGAAAACATCCTATCACAAATAAAATATGAGCAAAGTTAAATCTTAATGCACAAATGAATCAACAGGAGCTAACTGCGTTATAACTTATGATATGATACTGCGAATGGTAACTTGAGCACAAAACGCAAATAGAAAGTTCTTAATAATTTTCACTAACTTGCCAGTTACTGCTGGTAGAAAAGTGGGTCCCAAGGTGCGCATTGACCGCTTCTATAATTTCCAACTTGCACTCACAAAATTTACATAACCATCCTTGATCATCCGGAGGAACTGAATCAGCGCAAGTTCCACCAAAAGTAAGTTATGTTGAAGATGATAAACATACAATCATGAGGAAGTCCAACAAGAACATTCCAGAATAATTGATTCAGTTTCTAAGATACAGAGTTTAATTCTGGGTCAATGACTAAAGATTGCATAAAATATCTGCAAAGATTGAGAAGCATGGCTCACTGTTTTCCGTAGCTAATGGAGGATCTAAGCATTTCTGGTGGAAAGCGCAATCGCATGTCCCGTCACAGAGTATAATGTCATTATCTGGAAAAGCTTCTCGTAACTTGCACTTTGCGCAGATAATCTTGAAAGAGATGATACAGAGCTGTTAGTACACTATTATGCCATCAAGATACAGGGCATTTCACTACCTTACATGGGTCAGTTGTAGACAAAACAGTTTAAGTAATTGGAGAATTAACGAAAAAACATATGCATACATGTTCATGGAAAACAGATCCATCTGGAGCCAATGCTGATTGCTCAATGCATCCCTTGGAACCAAGCAGATGGAGCTGGTGAATTGCGTCACGGATCCCAAGTTTACACTTCAATATCTGCTTCTTGGCTCTTTGAAGTTCCCTCACTGGCTTAATCTTTTCTCGGCTGTGGATACAGTTTTCGAAACATAAAGATCAATCTTACATAAAGAAAGGCAAGCAATATTCATCCAAAAAGACTCAATCAGCTAAATGCTATATGTTATTTTTGGAGGTGCTTCAAAAAACTCTATGGTGTATCAGCATGTTATGTGTCACAATCAATTCTTTATCAACCTGAAATTAAACATCCTTACCACTAACATTTATTGCCTACTAAGACAAGTTAACCGTGCTTTTGTTTCTAAAAACAAACTAACATCTTGGATTATTTTACTGATTTTTGTAAGAAACCAGGTCGAACTGAACCCACATTACTATCATCTGGAAATGAGTTCATATGACGGAAGTTATAACATCCCCTACCTCTGGCCTTTCCAGCCCTCCCCAGAGTATGCATCAATCATATTCTGCTCCAGCTTCATTTTAATGATTAAGTACTTTGTTCTTCTTTGCAAACGAACTGTTTCGTCCTGCTCTCTATTCTCCTTTATCCTCTTTCTCTTTCTTCTACTACCAGTTCTTTGATTTTCGAGATTCCCATCAGTATCCTTTCGACGAATAGAAGTTTTTTTACGTCTGAATATTGACGAAAGCGGCTTATCAGAAGAATTGGTATCAAAAAAATTCTTTACAGTGTTTCGGCGAATTTGAGGCTTCTTTCTGGTCCCAGTGGTTGAAATTTCGCATCCCCTTCTTTTTGTCTTTGACGAGATTGAACCAATTGTCCTTGCTTGAGACCTTTTGTTTGGCTTATATACCTTGTCATAGTATCTTGTTCCAGCATCATCATCTGAGATAGCCATTTTGGAGGCGACACCTCTCCGGGACTTGCCAGAAGCCTGGCGACGTACCTTTCTTCTAGTACTCTCCATCCCTTGTTTTGTTTATAAGACGGAGAACCTTTCTGCTTCCATCCTTGTCAACTTCACAACATTTACTCTACCCTGAATGATAAATCAATTTGGTTAGTATTACAAAATTGCAGAAGATGACATCACTTGCCGTAACAACAAACTGAATTAGATCATGAGCCTTTAAGCACAGACAAAGTACAAATGCAAGTTTTAATCTAACTATTGAAGAACCAATTCCTTGAAACCCTTTCCTTTCCCGATACTAACTGTAGTACACTTGACCGAATTCAAGCAAAACGATACTCCAATGATCCACAATGAAGAGTGTATATATACTGAACCATATCGGATAACAAATAACGCAGAATATCATATGAATCGAACAGCGAAACACGGGAATTTCTCAGCACCCGGGGATGAATTAAATACAATGCTAATAACAAACCCTAGCAACTTAATTACACTACAACAAAGCCATTAATTACAGGTTCCCAATAAAACCAACTACAATTACTTAACACAGGTCAAATGATTAGGGCTAGAACTCAAAATTCAAAACCCAAAATGACATAATTAAAGCTCTAACATTAATCATTCATAATCAACAGCTGATCTTGTTAAATCATGAAATCCAACCTAAGTCATGAAATTTCTCAAAAAGATGACCCCAAAAAGTATATCACAGATCAAAATTCTAAGGTTGTAACCAAAAACCCACTACTCTAAATCACAGATTTGATTCAATTACACTTAAAGATTAGTACCACCATATGTTCAAGAATCATCATTTCATATAAAGTAGGAAAAGAAAAAAGACAGTAATGAGGTTAATAGTCACCTGAAGTAAGTGAAATGTCAATCTTGTCTCACTGAAGATATGAAGATTCTGCCGTCTTTGATGTACCCGGGGACAAGAAATTAGCTCTTTGTTTGTTGTTGTCGTCGACAGATTCCGGTGATAGATGGTGTTTTTCTGACTGACTGTCTGAATTCTTTGCTTATGTTTCACGGCTGAGTGACTCAGGACTCAGGAGTCGTCTTTTTTTTTCTAGTTTTTTTTAGGACTATGGTGATTTAATGGGGATATGGTCCTCCAAAAATCGTCATGGTTTCCCTCTTTGTACTGTGAGGACTTGTGAAAATCGTCACGGTTTTTGCTTTATACTGTGACGATTTTTGGAGGACCATAGTCCCCATTAAATCATCACAGCCCGCAAAAAAACCAGGTTTTTTTTTTCTTTTTTTCTTTTTTGATAAATGGACTTCAACCGGAAGGGAAAGCCCTCCCCATACTGTCCTCCTAACGCATTTTTGGGGCAGCACCCTATGGAATTCTCGCTTCTTATTGGTTGAAATTGGCCTGTTGTGAAGCAGCATTTTGGTGAGGACATATACCAAAAGTTGATTGGTGCAAGTATTCTAGGGGGGAAGAATGGGCTTGACAATGGTGCACTAAGCCATCTCTAGATTTAGATCATCTAGAGATGGATTATTTGATGAATTTCACGATTCATATGGTCTTCTCTGCTTTGGGTTGGAAACCCAATATCTGCCCATAGCAAGGAGCGGAAACCCAATATATACTGATCTCAAAAAACTACGAAACTCGGTTTTCGTCCGGTCAATTCTTGACTTTTGACCAGGCGGAAATCCAGTGTCCGAAATATTTATGTTTTTGAACAAGAGTTCTACATAAGAACAAGCTTCGCTACTTGAAATGACACAAGAGAATTTGAAACTAGGTCGTCTAATCAAGGTTGATTACTTCATCATTGTCTAAATCATAAATGATTTGGATTCCCATTTTCTTCATCATTTTCTTGATAAAATTGTTGTTGAATCGGCTCCATGTTAGTAAGATACATATCCATTGTAGGCTTCATCTTCTTCCTCTTGAGATTGACGAAGCTCTCTTGTGTTGCTTTCAACAAGGTTCACAAAAACGGCTTCTTGAGTGTTGAATTTTGCCTCTTTTATTTTTGTAACTTCCTCAAATACTCCATGAGTGATTCTTGTTCTCAATCATTACTTTCCTCATCTTCCACCTTTATAGGTGCCAAAGAACTTGCTCATCTTTTGTATTTCCTGATAATTCCGGCCTCCCGATCTTTTCATTCACTTTCTTCCCTTTTAGCCTTTTCTGTACCTAATGGTACTGCCATCTCCTTGTACTTCCAACGACGTTGGCCATTTGGTAGTATTTCGATACCATTAACTTCTTCAACCTTTACATAACTATTTTGGCTAGGATCGCCAATATTTTGATCCACAGTTATTTCATAATCGTACCCGAGGAGAGTCCTTCTTAGTACTTCATAACTTTCATCAAAATTGAATGGATTTAGAAGAAAATATTGAGCCTGACCTTCTCGGACTTGAAAATAAGAGCACTAACTTAATTTCAATAATCTCTACGATAAATATTTGTGTAACTTAATTAAATAAGTTTAGAGCTTACCAAGTCTTCATGTGATGCACCACTTTTGTTTTGCCGGTGTATAGCGCAGAGAATTCCCAGATATTCCATAACTTACTTTCTAATGTGGTTTTGCCATCGATTTTGAACTGAATGATCATCTCTATCATTTGGATTTTTTGTAGCTCTCAAAAACAAATTAAAAACCCGTAACCAAAACTGCGCCCCTTCTTGCCGAGCACCAATTCTTATATCAGTTGATACAAAAATGAAAGAGCTAGTAATTGCAAGATTTTCTTCCTGAGTGAAATTCAGATTCCTCACCATATTGAACTTTGTGATAAAAAAACCCTGGAAAATTGAAGAGATGGAGAAGGAAATTGCAACAAGATTGATTGGGATGACTAGTTCGAGAAGAAGAATTTTCTTAAATAGATAAAATTTCATCGACTAGTTAACTGCTACTTTTTTGAAAAACTGGTTGTTGGGATTGGACGGTCCAGAAAAAAGAGTTGTTGCGAGATGGATGGCCAAGATGTGAGGTGTAGAGGGAGTGTGAAAATAAAAAGGTCAAACAGAAATATGTAGGGGTCGGGAACCTGATTTCCGCCAAAGTTAAAGAGCGGAAACTTGGTTCCCGCATATGCTTTTGGGAGGAAACCAAGTTTCCGCAGAAAGGAAATAAATGAAAACTGAGTATCCGGGGAACTCGGTTTCCGCATCGAGATGATTTATCTACTTGTTTCTATATATGTGTAGCACTTATTAGAGAAACTCTGGAGATTCTCTCTAGATTGTAGAGAAATCCCACACCATAATGGTTGGGTTTCTTTAGACTGTAAACAATTATCTCTAATCTAGAGATCATAGTGCTTGTTCTAACCAGTCGACCATATATTTCTATGACCTTTGGGCTATTAAGATCCCCCGATGATACATGTGTATCCTTCTCACTTTAGAAACTTAGTTAACCTCAAGTTAATTGAGGGTAAAACTATATTTAGGGAAGGAATTCTAAATAAAGAAGGATTCTTTAAGGAAGGAATCCTAAACAAGAAAGAATTCCTAGACAAGGTAGTATTCCTAAATAAGGAAATACTCCTAGATAAGGAAATACATTCCTAAGAGGTTTGGGAAACCAAACCAATATAAATAGATGTGTCTAGTTCATAGCTAAGACACTCATATTTCTCGAGAGAGATCTCTAGTCACTCAGATATTTCAGGGAGATATCTGGTCCAAGGTTTTTACACACCTAG
>JAJJMA010304202.1:0-15507 GCA_023529015.1 Papaver nudicaule | reverse complement strand
ATTACGGTCAAACAGTCTGGAACCTACAAGACTGAGAATATTCTCTGGAAGGTCCCTTTGGGGACTGGCCTCAGAGAATACTCTCCAAGAAGACACGGTACGAGAAGAGCTAAAGGAGTCATATTCTAAAAGGTGCGTTGCAAGGGACATTCTGAGAGATGGTGTACTAGAAGATCGTATGCCAGAGGCTATACGATGTCTAAGGAAGGCTCAAACATACCTCTGGGAGGTATTTCAGAGACGGACGTCCAGAGAGGAGACTCCCAGAAGGGATTGTGCATCTCGAGGAATAAATAGAAATAGTTTAGTTTCCATAGCCCTTGTAACACTGGAATATGTACTCCCTTACCTTCTTGTCTATAAATACCCAGCTCTTGAAGAGTTAGAAACCAAGTTAGAACTCGCAATAGAAACCCTAGATAGGATACAACTCTTAAGGATAGGTTTGTGACTTGTGAGTGAGAACTTGAAGACTTGAAGACTTGAAGATCAAGACTTGAAGGCTAGTAGATCAAGATTTGAAGAAAGCTTGAAGACTATTTAATTAGTTAATCGTGAAGGTAGATAAGCCTTGTAACCACACTCATAATTAATGAAATACCAAGGATGTAAGCCTCCACCGTGAGGAAGAACCTTGTTAAAAAACATGCTTGTGTCTTGATTCTTTTACTTTCTTGCATTTACTTTATGTTGGATCACTTTTAGATCTTGACTTTAACTTAGATGTGTTTATGCTTAAGTGTTCTTGAGTAGATCTTCATCTAAGACCATTGGGTGTGGCCTCAGAGATTCTGAGACTCACAATACTCTCTCTGTTTAATTTCAAGTTTCCATTGTTAGTCCGACTAATTTGAGAAAGAGAGAGATAAAAGAGATTTGAAGTCTTTTTTTTTATTAATTTTGAAATTTGAAGGATAAGACAAAAAGCAGCTGGATGTAATTTTTGACGTTTTATATAATTAAAAACATGGGAAATACTTCAAACTACACCCATTTTGAAACTGATTTACATAACTACACCCGTTTTTTTTATTTCTAAACTACACCCACCGTTAATTATTCTGTCAGGGCCCACCTACTGAGTCATTTTCTGTTGACCCGGTCAGAATAAAATGTAAAGTTACACTGCTATCCTAAGTCCATATTCAATGAAGTTACAAACCTTATCTCTTTCTCTTACCTTCTTCCTCCTTCAGACAGACGCAGACCCTCTCCTCCCTCCCCTCGTTTTTCTTTCTTGATGTTAAATGCTTTATAATGTTTCGATTAGGTTTTGAGTGATTGATTTTACGGTTGTCACTATTGTATATAAACTGCGGCCATCTTATAACCCTAAAAATCAATTATTGAGAAAAATCTAAGTAGATAAAATGCAAAAGGAGATAGAATCACAAGAAGGGTTATAATCACATCAAAGGTACTTGTCTGTTTGATTTCCAACTTTAAATTGTTAAGTGGGTATTTGTGTTTATTTGGTTATCTGTTCCACTCAATCGATCCAATTTGTGGTGATGGGTTTGTGCTTAATTAGGGTTCTTGATTTGTTTAAGATGGATAACTTTGATTCTTCAATTTGTATTCATTTCGCCTTGTTGATTTCAATTTGAATTGGGTTTTTCAGTGAGAGGGGTTTGAACAATGTTTGATGTTAGTTAGGGTTTCTTTTTTGTTTGCATTGTTAATCAGATTAATCTCCCCCCTTTTAATGCAAGCAAGACTATGTGAAAGCTTAGGTGTTCGTAGCCATCAGATCTTCTAAAATTAAAGCCCAACCATCGGATTTTAAGAAATCCCGAAAAAAATTCCGTCACAACTT
This sequence comes from Papaver nudicaule, assembly GCA_023529015.1. NCBI lineage: Eukaryota > Viridiplantae > Streptophyta > Magnoliopsida > Ranunculales > Papaveraceae > Papaver > Papaver nudicaule. Next base: position 13,691 of record JAJJMA010304202.1, on the reverse strand, counting down.
TCAACCGTGTGACATGAACTGACTAAGTTACCCCTACGAGGATTTTTATTTGTTCTTGCGTCTTAGTAATAAGAAAAGGTCACAAAGGACAAATATGGCAAAACGTTAAACCAAAGTCTGTGGGTCGAATCTCGCTCATCTGACTTTCAATTCTTTTTCTAAACTTCTTCTATCTCCTCTGTATCTCTCACAAACCTGAAATCTCCATTAGAGATTTTCTTAGAAACTCAACTTAGAACTCACTTTGAGCAATGGACATGAATTTGTAAGATTACTTATTGTTTAGAAGTTAATTTCTCCCTTCTTCACCTATCGACAAACAACAAAGAACAAAAACGAGTTCACGATTAAGTGAATCACAGCTGTTCTTGAAGAAACCAATGATTCATGGAAATATCTGTTTGATGCTAATGAAGGTATGTGTTAAATTTTCCAATTTCAATCAAAACTGGGTCTTTTATTCCAATTTCAATCAAAACTAGGGTTTTAAGGTTTTTGAATCACGCTAATTTTTCGTACGATTTCAATGCTAATTTTTGTACTGAATTTGAATGATTAACTGATAAAAAAGACGAAGACATGTTTTGCTAATTTTCTTTACTCTGGTATTTAGTTTGATTCATGAGCTTTTGTTCTTAATTTTTTAAAGGAAATTCATGAATGAAGAAGACAATTTTATTGGATTAGGGTGTTTCAGAATTTATTGAAATAGGGTTATGTGAATTCCTATAGTTAGGGTCTCTTTGGCTCAGTATTATTATTAATTGTTACTTCGGTTATTCGGAATTTGGGTTTTCGGGGAAAAAAAGAGTAGGGTTTCTGGATAATTTGTTTGTTAATTTTAGGTTAGGATTTGCTTAGTTATAGGAGTTTCAGTGATTTTTAGTTTTGGTTTTGATTTGAATTGTGATTCTGTGTTTTACTTAGCCTATATGAATCTGAAATTGAAAGAATTTCTGCAATGATTTTCGACTTTTAATATCTCATGCCTTCAAAGAAACATCACCTATGCAACGAGATCGATCATGACATCATGTAAAATATATATACGATTTTCATCACATTATTTATGTCAGATAGTACTGCAGTTTTTTCAATTTGTAATAGCTCTTTATTTAGAGTTTGGGGATTTTAGTTTTAAGTTTGTCACTTACTGCAAGTTTAGAATGCAGGACGTTGTCGTATAGGAATCATCACTCAAGACTTAGTGCTTGATCCAGCGAATTTTCCTTCAGGTATGAATAGAAATTATCTTTCCAAGTCTATTTTCGCCTAAGTGTTGAACGCCTAACTCATATAGTGCTTGATTGAGTTTGTACTCAGAATGGATCCTCTATTGGTGATTATATTAAAACCAGTCTTTGGGATGACCTTAGTATACTATATTGTCATGGTCAAAACTTCAGCAATCACGAGAACTAATTGAAAATCTATTTGGTAGTGCTCATGTCATGACCTCATGTGGATGTTAATTTAAAAGCTGATGCATATGTGAATTTAGCAATTTATGTCCACTTCCCACCACGACTATTTTTGGTTTTGTCTTAATTTTAAGTTATGGTTCATCTTAGCATTATTTATTCCACTTATCAAGTTACCAGAATCTCTTTCTTTCTTGAAGCACTATAGGCCCAGCTTTTAGTTCTTGCTTAGTGATGAAGTTCCATGTGCGAGGTTCCAAATCCGGAGGCTTTTAAACATCCATGTCCATCCCATGGTATACGAATTTGGCTCCTTCAACAATTATCTTATGGTTCCATGTCACAATCCTTGGTCCAAATGCTACTTCCTAGATTCTATTTAAAACTAGCTTTTGGAGTTAATTTTCTGCCATTAACGCTTATTGTACGGTCTTACTTTCGTTTGCAACATGGAGAAAGAATTAGTTCGTAGTTTTAAAGTGAACAAAAGGCACATGTAAGCTACTCCAAATTCTTAAGTTCAAACTTTTAACTTTACCTCTTAGTTTACGATAAAAGAATTTGTAATTTATTTATACAAAATTTCGTAACTATTTTGATATTTTCGTTTGGATTGATCCGGTTTTGTAACTTTTGTTGTTGTATAGGGTGAATCTGATATATCAGGGATGGATACATCCCATGGACATTTAGCGACTTAAAGATAAAGGATTCCCTGGAACGTGTACTAGAAATGTCGTCTTCTAAGATGTCATTAGGACATGTGATACTGTTGCGTGATATTTTTTTGATCGATTAACTTCTGAATATTTTCTTTTATCATTTAGCGTGGTTTGACAGTGTTATATACATTTTGTTGCAATGTCTTCATTTTTCGAAAAAGAAAATGGTATTAAAAAAATGTTGTTCGCCGCGTGCAACGCACGTGCACTCGACTTGTGTGTTTAATGAGGCAAAGAAATGGTGATGGAATAAATTCATATTGATGAAATCAGATTAATGGCGAAATTTGAATCAAGTTGAAACATGGGATTCATTTATTAGGGAGTTGAATTCGTCAATAAGGGTTTCTCGATGATTTGAGAATATCTCTCTAATTAAGGTCTGATCCGGTGAAGAACATGATTCGGTGAAGAACATGGACCAGGTCAGCTCACTCTGAGTCATGTGATCGTTTCAAATCGGGCCGAGTCTAGCAGTCTAGCCAGGGCTTTTTCAGACATTTTACAACGGACATCTAGGCAGATAACTGACAGCTGAATACATAACGGACGTTAACTGTTATTTGAAAAAAAAACGGTCAAACTGGGTTTATTTTAGTAATATTGAAAAAAACGGGTGAAGTTTTGTAAACAGATTAGGGAATGGGTGTAGTTTAGCAATTGCCCCATTAAACATTTATAACTCATTTTACAACTGACTTTTTTAAGACATTAATTTCCAGAATGCCCATTCCGGACCTTTAGCAGTTAGCACCATTAAAATTGCTTGGAGATGTTACAGTCCTCATAACTACCTACCTAAATTTGGCCCCATGAATGAGTATTTGGCCCCATGAATAAATACTTCCGGAGGATGTTGTATAGTAAAATCGGAAAACCCCTTATAAAACAAGACTGTTTTACCCTTTCTCAATTAGTTGCTAATTACATGATTAGAGTCTAAACAAGATTAATTAGTCTTAATTCTCACATTAAAACAAGATTAAAAATGATAAAAAATTATCAAATATGAGAATCACCCAAGTTTTTTTAACCAAAATCTTGAATCTGAACAACGCACAATCAGTATATATATATAGAAACATAAGCCGAATATGCTTGGGTTCTCGAACAATCGGTAAATATTATTATCCAAATAAACCGATTGTTGTTAATCCACCCAGAAATTCAAATAAATCAATCGGTTCATTTATACAAACTATTACACCGAATGTAATAACCAAAATCGTCTTATATTAATGGATATAAAGGACGATTATGGGACAAATAGACAAGGAAAACCATATACTTGATCAACCACTAATCGGTTTATCTCAGTACAAACATCTAACGATTAAAAAATCAATTTTTTCTATCGTTAGTTAAAACCAAATTTAGAGAAAGATTATGTGCACCGAAGTTAGACAGGAGATTCAAATACTTGAGCATTCTTAATCGGTGTATGTCAACACCATCATCTAACGATTTTTAAAAATGGGTTTTTCATGTTGTCAATAATCGGTTTTGGAAAATGACATTATAGAACGATTGTATACTCTGACAATTTTTGGAGTAAAATTGCCAGACAATCGTTCGATGTATACACCAATGTAAACCGATTCTGCCACAAAAACTGACAGAAATCTAAGTACACTAACCACATTCATTCACATAAAGTAGCAACCAAACTTAAAATCCTACACAAACATACCAAGGAAGTTTAAAGTCGACACAACCAAAGTTAAAACAACATAACGAAAGAGTTTTTAGTCAACATAACCAAAGTTAAACAAGTGTTTTCAAACTATTATGAGTTTAACCACGACCACGCCCTATTCCACCATCGGGACCTCCACGAGCACTAGTACTAGCACCTCGAGCCATTTTAGCTGGTGGTGCGTCTTGTGTAGCCTCACCATCGCGACGACCTCTTCCACCACCACCACCTCTTCCACCACCACAACCTCGTTTAGGTCGTGGTTCTTGTGCATCCTCATGAGCAGCGCTTGTTGTAGCTTCATCCCCCCTTGTCATGCGCTTTGCCCTCTCCGGTGGTGGTTTTTGAGATTTTCCAAACAGATTTCCTCGTCTTTTATTCTCCAGGTTCAACAATTGGTCGAGAGCTTTCTTCAAGATCCTCTCAGCCCTCTTATCTATCAGACCTTTCACAATCTCTGTCTTGAACTCCTTGATCATTTTGCCGACTCGAGGTCTCTGTTTTCAATCATACAACATACACTAAGTACATGTATATAATAATTAAAGTTAATAGGACACAAGCGAATACTTACATGTAAATTGACGGCTTCTTTTGGTTCAGCAATGAACTTTCTATTATCAGGGCGTATGACATGAGGATGGGAAGTCCGCTTCAACCACTCCATATACTCAGGGTCGACCCAATCGTTCGGAAAGATAGGAGTATCAAGGTCAACCAAATGCCGAGCTCTGTTGTCCCAATCAGTGGATGTACTAGGAGGTTTGTGCACAATTTGAATGAACCATAATAGGACATGCATTCCTCTGTATCAAATCTACCCAATCCAAGCGCCTCTTCGGTTGTTCTTTTTGTACACCACCACATTGACGAGCCACTCTTGTCGGATTGTAGAAAACATATCCGGTGGGGTGAAACAGAGGTCCAAAGTACCTTTGTATGCGGCTACGAACAAATAGACCTTCTTCTCTCCTTTTAATGTAAGGATCGATGACAACTTTCTGGACAGGCAAGTTGTCCAATCGAGTCATAATCTCAATCAAAGTTTGATCTTGTCCCGAGGGCTTCCCATTGTACATGTATTTTCTCCCTAGATAGTCTTCCTTTTTCCAATCAGGGTTCGGCTGCGCCCTTTTGGCAAACTCTGGGAAGTGCAAATATATGAACGCCTACAAGTGAAGCATGGGAGTATAAGATACTAAGTATACTATACTCTTTGGATAACGACAAATTAAGGTACATGGATTACCTGAAGTAAAGGCATACTGCCCCCAATTTGATCCTTCTTCGCCCTAGAAGCTTTTATCTCATTCAACAAGAATGCAAGACAAGCAGTGCCCCATGAGATCTCATTCAACCTATCCAAGTCAGCCAAAAACTGAACATAGGTGGCATTCACCCGAGAACCAGATGTGTCGGGGAATATGACACTTCCCAAGATGTAGAGAATGTACGCAGTGGCTGTCGCAGTGACCCGCTTGGGATCCAACTTGCCCTCCTCATCCAGCCGCAGAGTCCCCATGAATTGGTTCCCCCGAGATTTCAATTGGAATGTCTTCGACCTTTGTTTTCCAGACCACATCTATGCATCGGTCTTTGCCTTGTCCCAACCCAATTTAGCTTCGATAAAGCATATATAAGCTTCCAATTAAGGTCCTTGTCGAATGCGGAGACGGTGGGGGCGTCTTCCACGTCCTTGAGGAAGTCCATGTCCTTGGTAAAGTCGATGCTCTTAACTGATTTGCCTTCAATGCTTAGACCTGGAATCTCATGAGCATCATCCGGAGTGATGGTCTTCTCGCTAAAATGGAAGTGCATAGTATCTGTCTCCGCATAATACCTCTCAAGGAAGGCAGAAACAAGTGGTTTGTCATATCCAATGGTGGAAGTACTGGCAATGGCAGGATACAACCCCGAGTTCTTGACGATCTCTACCACTTGAGGGGCTTCACCGCTAGCTAACCACTCCTCCAAAGCTTCAGGATCCTCAGGACGTTCACCTACCCTTTCCAAGGGCCATTTTTCCATCTTTCCCGCCTCCGATTGGTGTTTAAGAAGACGCATTGCATCCTCGTGGTCCAACAAAACATTGATATGTTTTGTAACATGAAATGGAGTTATGTTGGATGAATAAACGAAGAAAAATAGAAATAAATGAGATACTTACGATGGTTCTGTAGACGATATTGGCCCAAGTACCCACATAGCCCCATAAGACGTCCATATTATCCAAAGGCTTACCGAGCTCCTCGTCGGGAAACATCTGCTCTTCGGTTGGCATGCAACTTCTCATTTGTTTCTTATCCTTCTTTTCTTCAGCCCCCTGTTGTTCACCCTCTTGTTGAGCTCCCTGTTGTCCACTCTCTTGTTGTATTGGTTGTTGGGGTTGTACAATTTGAAGCGGTTGTACTGGTTGTTCAGGTGCTTCATTCCCGGGCTCTTCCCCCGTCTCCAAGACAGCCAATTCTTGACCCCGCTGGTTGTTGAACATCAGTTGCATCAGTTGGATCTTCTTCTTGTGTTTCTTCAACTGCAGGTGCTGTTATTTCAGAGTTGGGTTGATCGACATCAAGCTGTCTAGCAGCAGCTTGACTAGCCGCACTCAAAGGTGCACCACCCTCTCGACGGGGAGCCAATCTAACTTGTGTGGCGGCAGGATCTGCAACATGATCTGCTCTCTTCTTCTTCACAACCTCCTTAACCTTAGCCGGTGGTGTGTTGGATTTCATGTTTTCCCTACAACACAAAACAAGAAACAAATTAACAGTTACACAGACAACAATCGGTTCAAATAACATCAAAGATAAATCGATTATAAACATAAGGAAACAAAACGTTGGACATTTGTGAAAATATAAACCGATTATATATTCGTATATATATATCAATCGGCTTTATTAAGTGTTTATAAACAATGATTATGGAGTCACAGGAAAATCAAGATTTGTCTACTACATTAATCGGCTCACAAAACCAACATAATTAAACGATTGTGCAGGGAAAAAATAAATGGTGAACATGTTTATGAACATTAAACGATTAAATTCTGCCTCAAATTCCAGTCGGTTTATTCACATGGAAACAATCAACGATTAAGGCTAAGAAACTTAGGGAGTTTTTAGCCTGAAAATTTTTGTCAATCGGCGTAAGTAAGACAATATATATAACGAATAACACCTGATATCGGCTTACAGAAAACAAAAGATGAAACGATTATGGCATAATTCTTTCATTGATTATTCATGCGAAATTGTAATGATTGTTCCATGGAATTCGAAAAGGCTAATTTCTAAATTTTAGAGGGAAAACTAATCGGTTATGTTCAATTGAATATAAAACGACTGACAATAATCGTTTTACGGTAACAAAAACATACAACGATTGTTCTTTGTTGCAGTTTCAGAAGATGAACAGGTTGAATAATCGTTGAATAATTACACTAACATACAACGATTCTGGGTGACAGTTGCGAACTGTCGGGTTGAAAATCATCAAATTGGAGTGAAAAATCAACCAAATTTCAAATGCAATACCTCATTCTCGTCACCAGGGGTGGGCTCTTCTTCTTCTGCTTCTCTTTAAGAGCCTGTACTTCTTCTTTACTCGCTCTCCTTGTTTCAGGTTCGATGAAGAGATTTGGTAAACTTTGTCTACGTCGATTCTTGATTCTTTGAATGTTCTAGGGTCCGGTCCTTTGTTCTTCTCTCGTTCCATCGCGTTTTATATGATTAATCGCAATTTTTTTTTTGGAAATCGACGATGTTTTGGTTTTGAAAATAAAATGAAAATGAAGTACGAAGAAGAGGAAGAAGAAGAGAATCGACAGATTTATGAAAATGAAATTTTGGTTTAAGTTTTTGGGTTTAATTAGAGAAGTTATTGTGGGGGCATTTGGGTATTTTCGCCAATTTTTAGTTGTCCCATAACCACCTCTAAAAGATAGGTTTAAAATTTCATGGGGCCAAATTTAATTAGGCATAACTAGAGTTGTTGCAAGTCTTTACTCTGATTCTTTAATTGATGTGATCTGTATGATTCTAGCTATATGCATGGTAACTGCATAGAAAGTAAAAAATTTAGCCTTATTCTTACGGTGCTAGTTTGGGCTACTATTTCCAATAAAAGCGTGGTTTATTCCCCCACCACTACTTCTCTCTCCTAGTAGTACGTAGTAGCTAGGGCTGCACAAGAACCGACTAAAACCGCCCAACCGATCGAAACCGCCCAAAAACCGCCAAAACCGAATCCGAGCCGACCGCAAATAAGTCGGTGGCAGTTTTGATATTACTAAAACCGCCCATGTCGGTTCGGTGAGCAGTTTTAGGTGTTCCACCGACCGAACCGACCGCTCTAGAACCGACCATTAAAGACCATTGATATTTGAGATTTCATATCTACCTAGATCTAATCTAAGCCATCCATTTAACCTACACCCTTGTTATATCTACATCGAAACCTTTACTCTAAAAACTAGATCTAAGCCTCAGTTTCTTTTTTTTCTCTCTTACTGCTGTGCCATCTCAATCTCACCACCACCATCTCAATCTCACCACCACCACTCCATCACCGCAGCCAACCAACAAGTTCTTCTTCTCTCAGAACTCAGATGGAATTTTTATGAATGTTTTCATTTCCCTGATTTTGTTCTTTGATTAAGTATGAATCAGATCTACCATATGAATCAAATCTACCGAGTTGTTTCTTCTCTTGCTTCTGTCATCTCTTGATTGAAAGGTACTGGCCCCTGGCATTTGATTTGATTTCAACATGGAAAACAAAGTCACCACCTCTGTTCTTCCACCGAGTTTCACAGAATTTTACATTTTTTTGTTAAAATCTTTACTAAGATTCCCTGAAGCCATTCACCCATTGATTGTGACATGAGTACCCAAAATCTGGCACCCTTTCTACCCTTTTCATCTATTTTGATTCCATTTAGCTTTCCAAGATTAATTGAAGAGAGATCAAATGATTTCCACTCGAGTTGAAAGGATTTAATTGATTGAGGCATGGTGAGTTGACTCAATGAAGGATCACTATTTTCATCCAGTCGTATCGGTTTAAACCGCAGCCGAGTTATTTCGAACCGCCCCAACTCGGTCGGTTAAAAACCGAACCGACTGCTTGGCAGTTCGGTGGCAGTTTGAAAATTCCAAAACCGCCTATGGCAGTTCGGTGGTCGGTTTTGGCCAAAACCGCTACCGACCGTTGTGCAGCCCTAGTAGTAGCTGAAGTAGTAGCAAAATTGAAACGCTGAACCATTCACCGCTCAAAAAATAGGGAAGACGCTGAATGGTTCGGCGCTTAATTCACATAATCTCATTAAATCATAATATATTTTTTGTATCTAATCTAGCTATTTAATCCATCCAACTGCCCAAAATTGTTGGACACTGAATGGTTTAGCACTTTGTCATCCAATCTCTCCAAACCATAAGAACCTCACTAGACTACTATCTAGATTGGACACCATAAGACTAAGTCTTAGGTCGCAAAAATTAGACACAAACAATAGTCGCGGATACAGATGGTAGAGTTTGAGAAACATTGTACACAGACACACAGACAAGGACACAAAGACATGGTCATTTCTCAATAATAAAAGGATGCGGGCACACTACGAAATCAACCACATTTTTAGTTAAAATATGTAGTATGAATATGACTTCTCAACAGTATTAGTAGAAGATAATCAACTAAATACACTAACGTGTACATATGCTAATGCCTAATGTCCACGGTGAGGAGACCTTGCAAAGGCAACGAGAATCCGTGATTCCTTGAGTTAGATTTTGCGAACTTTGTGACCAAACAGTTATCCTGGAAAGAGTGAGGAGACTTTTATAATACTAGTTCAATATGTTAGTAGATGCGGCCAACAGTTGGGAATGGTCTGTTTTTGGATGCAAAGTTTGTGTGACTAACAGGTTGGTATATAATACTACCTTCGTCCCATATAAATTGAGCTAGTTGGTTTTTCATGTTAGCCTATTTTTAGGCTAATATGAAAAACCAACTAGCTCAATTTATGTGGGATGGAGGGAGTAGTATGTTAGTAGGTTGGTATACAATAAGTTCTCAAGGGACTTTATCATTAAAGGTGATCTCATCACTCAACGACTTTACCACTGTACTACAGTGACATCGGCCTCAAGGGAAAGAATTGTCTCCAAAGAAACTACTTGTCATTTTCCTTTATAAGCAAGAGTGCAAGACAAACGTGGAAAGTGATCAGTATTGCACATTTCTGATAGATGTGTGTGGTTTTAAAACCTCAAATTTCTAATTATAGAAAATGAGCAACATTAATTAACTTCTATTTACAGTCTAATAGAGCTTTCCAATTTCGTTTATAAGAACACCTTCCTTTCTTGGTGCCGTGACCCTGCTATTATAGGTTCTCCCCATTAAGACAAACAGATTGGAAAAATGCATATATGTTCAATTACCTTCTTTTCAATATATTTTTGGAATATATATGTTATTAGCCATCAGATCTAATGAGAATATTCGTTTAGGCGCTATATGATTGAGCGCGAATTCACTTTTTCGCCGCTACATCATTGAGCATCTATCTAGCTCTTCTACTTCCACTGCTACGTAAATCTGGATCTGGAGTTTGAATTCAGGGAATAGACCACGCTTTTCGTGGAAGTTGAACTCCCATTAGACTTAGCCTTAGCAACGACTTGTCGACATAGTGGGCATGAAGGAACTCGAATCAACCATGAATCTGCAAGCTTTGTGACTAGGGCCCCCAAAAACCTTGCTACGGCCCCGTCTGTATCATACCGCCCAAGCCTGTTGAATGCGAATATATGATTTTGGGCCCCAACAATTTTGGGCTCTAGGCGGCCGCCTAGATGGCCTATGCCATAAGACGGCCCTGACTGTATGCATGGTAATGGTAGATCTGCAAGCTTTGTGACTAGCAGCTTAAACTTAAGAATAGTCTGTTTAAACTTAGGAATAGTCTGTTTTCTATCTGATGTAAATTTTGTGACTAACAGGTAGGTATATGCATCGAGTTCTTACGGGAAAGGAGTGTCTCCAAGGAAGCCAGTGCCATTAACAATCGTGGAAAGTCAGAGAGAGTTACACGTTTCTTATGCTACAAAAAAAAAAAATAATAATAATAACTTAGAAATTGGGGTTCCAATTTGTTTGAGCTTCAAAAGGAAGTAGTTGGTGAAGATGTTTGTAACATGGTGAAAAGGTTCTTTGAGAGTAGGCAAATGCCTAGGCAGGTAAATAAGACTTTTATTTCTCTTATTCCTAAGAAGAAGAAGCCTTTAACACCTGCTGATTATAGACCAATTGGTTTATGTAATACTTCTTACAAAATAATTTCCAAGATTTTAGTTAACAGGATGAAGCCCTTGATGAATAAGATTATTTCTCCTTATCAAACTGCTTATGTTTCTGGAAGACTTATTAGTGATAATACAGTCATTGCTCAGGAAATTATTCACACTATAAAGAAAAAGAGGGGTACTTATGGATGGTTTGCTCTTAAACTTGATATGAGTAAGGCATTTGATAGATCAAAATGGCCTTTTCTGATTAAAGTGTTAAAGTATTTTGGTTTTGCAGATGAGTGGTGTGACCTCATATACCAATGTGTCAGTACCACTACTCTCTCAGTTATGCTCAATGGTTCACCATGTGAGGATTTTCATCCCACAAGAGGCATTAGACAAGGAGATCCTTTGTCTCCTTATTTATTCATCTTGGCTATGGAGTTTTTGTCCAGGAAACTCATTGAAGCTCAGGACAACGGTTCCATTCCAGGTATTCAAGTGGTGGCAAATGCGCCAGCCATTAATCATTTGCTCTTTGCAGATGACTGCTTGATCTTTACTCAAGCATCTTTTGGTTCAGTTTATAATCTTCTCAGCATTTTAGAAGATTTTAGTTCACTTTCTGGTCAACTTATTAACTTTGAAAAGTCTGCAGTTCATTTTAGTAAGAGGACAGATGAAGAAACAGCTACAGCCATCACTGAGATTCTGGGCGTAAGGGTTATGAGTTCTAAAGAAAAGTATTTGGGATCTCCATTACTTTTGGGACACTCAAAACAGGAGGCATTCAAGGAGATCAAAGATAATTTTGATAGAAGGTTATCAAGTTGGACATCAAGAACCCTAACACAAGCAGCGAGGACTACTATGGTAAAACATGTACTTGACTCTGTACCAGTTTAACAGATGGGTACCTTCCTATTACCTAAGGATCTTCTCAAGAACCTTACTTCAATTGAAAGAAAATTTTGGTGGGGACATAAGTCGAATCAAGGTCATTGTCTCACAGCTTGGCACAACTTTTGCAGACCAAAAAATATGGGAGGTCTAGCATTCAGGGACTTGGAACAACTCAATATTGCGTTACTCACAAAATTAGCATGGAGAGTTTGTACTCAAAGAGAAGAGTTGTGGGTGCAAGTACTTCAAGCCAAATACTTCCCAAGCGGTAATCTCATTCACAACTACACTTCTCCTTCAGATATTTCGTGGATGTGGAAGGGTATAGAAGAAGGTCTGGAAGTAGTAAGGAAAAATGTATTCATGCGGAAGTCAACAACGGAAGGGGAACATTGATATGGCAGGACAAATGGATCGTTGGGGTGCATATTCCTCCCATGAGCCTCAACCCACAAGCATCAAGTTACACTTATGTGTATGAATTACTGATGCCCAATACAAACCAGTGGAACACAAGCCTATTGCATCAGTTATTTGACCCATACATTGCCACTAGAATTCAAGACATGTTCATTGATTTATCCAAAGAGGATTCAATGGTTTGGATGCCAAATAAGGATGGCAATTTCACTGTCAAGAGTACATATAACAATTTGGTGAAAAGTCGAATATATAATCAGTTGTATGTGTTAGGGCATTGTCCGGTCAAACCCACTAGCGTTGGTATGTCAAGCTAGTTGTCAGTTTTAGATGTCAAAATTCAATTCTTGATTTAGCCTACTAGAGTTTAGATTTCGGAAATGGGATATAGACAGAGTAGTAGAGACATTGAAGACGAAGACTGTGAAGACAAAGAAGACATCAATTATTCTTCATCGACAAAAGGTTAGTAGGAGTTATGACTTTATGGATATTTTTCTATTTCTACTTTCTCTATTCTTTCGAAATATAGTCGACTACTTTAGTAGTAATAATAACGATTGAGATCGTGTTCTTGTGTAACATGGCTTTATGTCATGACCAGTATTTGATCCCACAAATACTGTGAATCAAGAATGCATGAGATAGATTCGACACCATATGTCCATTACAATGGTTTGCATGCAAATGTTAAGTTGGATATGGATGAATCTAAAGGAGTACTCTTGAGCAAAGAGCCTGTGGATCACAGCTGACGACGTTCTCACGTCTAAGTTCTGGCTCAGCCCAGTACTTCCAGCGGAATCCGGATTTGACCTAATTTGACCAGCAGACGGTTCCCGAACCGGTTTGCGTATCAGACTCGGAAATTCTCCTGTGTCAATTTGTTCACGAACCAGTACGTGAACCTGACGCGGAGATTTCACTGGTAGTCGAATTTGGAGTATATTCTTTTAGAATTTCACTCTGAGTCAAATTCCAAACTCCTTTATCTCTTAGATGGACTTGTGTAAAACATAAATACCTTTTGTGTTCCATCTAACGATCCTCAATGAGTCAATAAGATAAGATTATCTCTGGTCTGTTGGATTTCTATCTTGAAGTGTTTTTGAGCCAACAAACACTTGGCAGATAATTCTAAAAAGAATTCCAATTGAGATTAATCTCTATTACTTGGTTGGCAAGTTTAGGGTTTCCTTAACTTGTGGGACAAGTAATTGATTGCTTAATT
>JAJJMA010304183.1:1020-32343 GCA_023529015.1 Papaver nudicaule | reverse complement strand
ATATGAATCCATGAAGTTTGAGAATTCATAATTAGATGTCTTTTCATACTTCCTTTCCATAATGATTTTTCTTGAGGATATTTCATGAAATTTATTGCAACACATATCATCATAGAAGTATAATCCAACCCTAGAATCATACACATATGGAGATTTCCCCTTCCTTGATTTTGAGGAATTCTTCGTAGATCTAGACATAATGAAGTAATATGAAGAAATTACTTACTTGAGTTCAAGGAGCTCACTTGTGGATTCAAATCTTCCTAGTTGTTGAGTGATTTTCTAGAGAGGGGAGTTCCGAAACTAGGGTTTCTTATGTTCGGGAACATGTATTGAGAACTTGGTATATATATATATACACGTTCCTTCCATGGGCTTTTTAAGCCAAGTCGGTTTCGGAACGGGTCCAAGAAGGACTTTAAGATATCCTTTATTAGGCAGTATGAAATTCTCCAAAGGTAAATCATTCAATATTAAGTTCCGAGAGAATTCATGTTCCTCTAAGTACGTAGTGTCCATTCTATTGAAATTAATGTGCAATTATGCCCTTTGTATGTCACTTTTTAAGTTTAAATATCAACGTTATGATAATTACATAAGCTTATGAGCCGTTAGTCAGTGACTCCCATGGATCATGTTCTTGACTCTTGCCTTAGGAGACAGAGGCAGGGGGAACGCTGAGTAAGGTTCACGAAGTGTTGATACCCACATCAAGTCATTAGGTTTTGGACTCTTCGGGATGTGGTAGCATCTTTCCTAAAATCGATTAGGTGCTCACTTAGAGTTAGGAGTCTTTAGATGCTTATAAGATAACGATAATTTAATGACCATCAGATCAAGAATCACATCATTCTTGAACGTGTATACATCTCTTTTGGAGCAGAGCTCAACAAATCATAAGAGATGAGAATTTTATATTATCTTATATTTGAGAAAGGAACATTGTCGTACCATTAACTTGTAAACTTTTCATGGTACAAGGGTTCATAAAATAATCTGGAAAAAAATATTAAAGATATAATACAGAGAACGTACCTGTCTTCATATATATACCATCCTTTCATCTTTGAAGAACATAAGAAGATTAAGGATGTATGTTAATTTCTAGTTATAGAAATTTTCTGCAAACACAATTGTGCTTGCACATTATTCCCTCTTGTAGATCATTCCCCATCTTGTATTTGATCTGGATGGATTGAATCTATGGTGTTGCCAATTTTCATCTTTGGGATGGTCTTTTCTTCCATACTTGAAGTGTTTACTGGAAGACGTAGGTTTCTTATTACAAAGTTCAGCAGATTTCATAAGAATGTCTAACTGATTTTGTATGTTCTCCAATTGATGAGTGAGTAGAAGGAATCTATTCTTTTCCAGATCATGTTGGAGACGCAGGAACCTACGAGGTTTAAGTCCTGAAAGACTGATTAGGCAGTGGATCTTGCGAAGCCAGTCGAAGACTTTCTGGTATTTATAATAGGTTTTCACGAACAATCTATTTAAAAGAGTTTTCATCTTTTTAGATAGATAACAAACACGGACATTTACGTCTTTAAGGTGTTTGTCTGCTCTATACCAACTGAAAAAACAGGGATACCGAGATACACCACCAACTTTTAGTTTTTGTAAACCTAGTTGATTATGGTTGTTTGAACGATCTCACAAATCAATATTCAAACAACAACCTGAGTATAGTTAAGAGAACCGAACCCTAACAAGAACGTAATTCTCGTAGATCTCAATAGAGACGGATTCACTCAAAGGTTATGAATTAACAAACTTGCAATTACTTCTATTATATAGGTTTCTTTGAGATAAAGCAACAGATTTCTTAACCTACAAGTTAGCAAGTGCCCGTGCAAAACATGCCCGTTACTTAGCTTGCACACAAAGAAACCCTAGGTTAATCTCAATTGAATTCTTTTAACATTTATCTGTCAAGTGGTTTGTCAGCTCTTAACCACTTCAAGAAGGAAATCCAATGACCATGAGAACACCTTTATCTTATTGACTCATTGAGATTCGTTAGATGGACCACATAAGATATTTCGTGATAAAACATGTCCAACTAAGAGAAAAGAAGTTAGCTGTTTAACCCGCGTGAAAATCCCAGAGAATATTCACTCAGACGGTTCGTGAACCGTCTATCTGAATTCCGACCAAATACATCAAATTTGTGGTTCATGTACATGTACGCGTACAAATCGACGTTTTGGGACCCAGGAGGAAAATCTGGTGCCACTGTTCACGAACCGGTTCGTGAACCATCGTTACTCAGATTAGGTTTTAAACTAGATCCGCTGGAAGTTCTGGGTTGGGCCAGTACTTAGACGTGTTATACGCCCTCAGCTATAATCCATGGACTCTGCTCTAGAGTACTCCTTTAGATTCACCCAGATTCCTACATGTGATTTGCAAGCAAACCATTGCTACGGAAAATGTATTGAATCTATCTCATGTACTTTGTAAACTTAGTATGGTGGGAACACATACCAACATAACTCATGGTTATGTAGACAAGAGTAAAAATCTCAATCGCTATTAGTATCTCTACTAAAGTAGCCGACAATTTCGAAAGATAGAATAAGTAGAATAGAAGACATCCCATATACTGTCATAACTCCTACTTACCTTTTTTCAATGAAGAATTTTTGATGTATATCTTTGTAATTGCAGTGTTCGTCTTTAAGGTCTCTACTACTTTGTCTATATCCCAATTCTGAAATCTAAACTATAGTAGACTAAATCAAGAATTGTGTTTCGACACCTAAAACTGAAAACTAGCTTGACATACCAACACCAGTGGGTTTGACCGGACAATGCCTTAATAATCTCCCTCTTTGTCAATTTTAGTGACAAAATCCATATATTACATATGGATTCAAAAAAAAAATTACAATGAAGATCCAACCCAGATGTATCTTGATTTCTTGAATTCTTCAACTTCTCCTTTGAGTCTTGATGTATTCATTTAACTCTTGTTGAAAAATCCGTATGCATACACTACAACATATCCAGCTCAAATAACCACAAAGGTACGCTCGAGCTTACATGGGTTAATATGCTAATCCCTCATGTTGTGTGTGCAAAGAGTAAGAATCAGAGCAACTTTAAAGCCCGTGTACCAAAACTTATAAAGTGATTCTACTCATTCTTGATACGAAGCTCCCCCTTAATCTTTATACCTCTTTTTGCCAGATTCGTATGAAGCCCGATATTTACTATCCCTTACTTGATACTTTGAAAAAATACATAAGTAAGCAATACGGTGTTCTCCCCCTATGGTTGTGAACCACAAGAACAGGAAACCATATGTATTCTCCCTATTTGTCGCAAAAATATGACAAACCAGTTGAGACTCGGGTTTCAAGCCTATAGAGATAGTTAAGTCAAGGATGTACTCGCATATCCAGTTGAAGATGACATAACTAGGAAATCCAGAACGAAGATCTCGAAGTTGATTCATCTTTGGAGAAATATAGATACACTTTTCTCCTAATATCCACATCCACGCTCCCCAAAAAAAATTGTTATTAAGCGCAAGTTCATTTAAGAACTCTCCCCCATGTGGGTCTTATTCAATAAAGAACAACTATATGTGCCTCTCCAAGTAAAGACACGAACAAAGTATAACTAGACAAACAATTTAATGTATCCAGTTTCTTTGTTAATATTTTCTTTTCCTCAGCCAATTTTTTGAAAAGAGTATATGATTTTTGAGCTTGTGGAAACTCTAAAAATCATATAATCAAAAGTTTCTTAATCGTGGGAGAAAGCTTAACTTATTTAAACAGACATAACCTTGAATCATCGCAAAAGTAACGAATAAGGTCATGTATGCAATACATAAGATTGAGGTAGAAAAATTAAGTATTGCAAGCATCATTAATAATCAAATCTAAAAAGAACTTTTTTATTAATGAATACTAATAAAGTAGTACATGCTGAAAAACTCTAAAAAACATGAAAAGGCAAACTACTTTTAGATATAGTTTATATTCCTTAGGTAAAGGTAAGAACAAGTTCTCACAAGGAATCAACTAATCTAATCTACTGAGAAACGAAAACAGACAAAGAATAACTATGTTCACTGCCAGTGGTATTTTCTAAATCTTCAGAACTGCTCCAGTTTGCCATGGTGAGATCTATCATATATCTTAGATCATGATGTTTTAAAGCAGTTAGATTGAGTTGTTTTTGTAGACAAATAACATTATCTTCAAGACGTTTCTGTCTTTTGATAACAGTGTGAAGCAGACTTACGATTTCATTGTCGTTACGAGTTGCTTCTGCAAAATGACTTGATTCTTCACTACCCTAGTTTTCACTGTTCTTGCGTTTGTTAACATTGGTTAACATTTTGCTAATGGAGCTATCAATGAGTTGTTGAGGCTCACCAAGCAACTTGCCTGAGGGTTTGATATTATAACGATCACAAATTCTTCCATTGAGACATGGAAACCCCAGGGTTTTGCCATTACGAGTCATTTCCCCCATGTAATACATAATCATTTTACAAAGGTTTATCTCTCGTTTTCTCTTTAAATAGAAAACCAATTCTGCAAAGTTGTGACTCCACACAGAGTTGATCATCATGGATGGACATATAGGTTAGCCAGACCAAGCTTTCCAAATGCTTTAAACTTTAAAGATAGATCTTCCGTTGGAAATTTGCGATCCCATGGAATCTTACGACCTATCAGTTTCTTGGAAACATCTCTCTTGAGTGGTCTAGCATTCTATGATATCACAGTTTACATCTATCATTGTTTTCCCGACCATTGTTTTAAAGCTGAAGTCTTCCTCATTGAATTCATGAATGTTGGCAAAGAATTCTATAATTGTTCCTTCATAAGCTCTTCCATGACCATCAAATATGTTGCCTAAATTAAAGGCTCTTACATATTTTACTACATCTTTAAACCTGGTACTATCAACGAGTTGTCTTTCTATGATGAGAGGCATATCTTTGATGGTAAGATAGACATGATAGCACGCTTTATCACGATTAATCACGATGATAGTTGTTGCTTTTCTTTGATGTGGAGCTCTCTTTTAGTGGAGTAGCAGGATTACCCATTGGCTTTCCTCTAATTTTTGTCATAATGAATTAATTCCACAAAGACTTGATTCAAAAAACTATTCACCCCTTTTACAGACGTTCTTGAATTCAATGTTCTTCATGATCAAATGACTTAATACAAGCATAACCTATCAAATCAAGAAATACATGATTAAACAAATAATATTATCAATTAAAATCCCCGTGTAAACACTGACTCAGTAAATTAATCAATAAAAATTAGAATAAATAAAATCATTAAAGAATAATACCCAACAATAATATAATAGATTGTTTCCTTTGTGAAAAAACAGGGGTACCGAAATACAACCAACTTTTCGTTTGGGCTCGTGAGACTTATGGTCAGATCTGGACGATCTCAAAAATCAATATCCAGATCCGTTAACCTGAGTTTGGATCACAAGGATCAGTCCAACGCAAGACAGGGTCTTGGTAAATCCAATGGATGGATTGAGGACGACGATCAGGTTTATAATAACGTACTTCTTGTGTTTGCTTTAATTATATAATCAAAGAATATAATGCGGAAAGTAAAGCACAAAAGACACCAGAGATTTTTTTAACGAGGAAACTACGACCTGTAGAAAAACCTCGGGACCTCATCCAGATTGAACACCGCACAGTACAATGTCTACAAACACTAGCCTACTATAAGACTCGGTCTGGGATGTAGCAGAAACCGATTCCACCCTCCAAGCGAACTGGCTACTGTTGCACTCCTTACGTCTCTAGATCCCCCACAGATCGTCACGCACTTGATTCCCCTAGATGACGTCCTTTACAGGCCTAAGAGTTGCTTTAACCGCTGTTAAAGGCTTGTGTTAATAATTCCGGCTTTGCAACCTCAATTATCAATTGTATGTTTGAACTGTCCTCTATCAGTTTGACATACACAAAGTGACTTCCTTCGGATTTCTCCAGGTCATACGTAAATCTACTTACAAGCGGGGGCTGACAAGTAAACCGAGTAAACTATGCCCAACTTGTCTCTACCTCAGTTGTACACGAAGAATCACTTAAGAAACTTATACAACTGGAGCTAATTAGGTCTTACAACACCGAGTGCAGCCGTGCGTTGCTTCCTTTCAACCTTGTGTGTAACGTATCAGTTCTTGAATGACCTTATATCAGAAGAGAAGGACCATAAAATAGACAAGAACGTAATCAGGTTACCAAGGTTACAGGTTACTCCGATTTCAACCACTAAGGTCTCAATCTCCTACCTGTGCTTCCCAACTCTCAAGAGAAGTCTTTACAGTCGTTAGGTAAACCCCGAGAGGAACTGCTACCTAATAGAGGATGACTATACCACAACAAGCATTCACCGAAGTGAAAAGAGTTTACGATCAATTTCACAGTGGATCTTCACGTATGCTTGATGCTTGCGGTTTTCGTCCTTAGATACCTCTATTTATAGAACTCAACAAGATAGGTTGCTTTGGAATAAAGCAACTAGTTACTTGTTCCACAAGTTTAGGAAACCCTAACTTGGAAACCAAGAAATATTGATTTATCTCAATTGGAAATCTTTTATCATTTCTGCCAAGTGTTTTGTTAGCTCAAAAACACTTCAAGATTGATATCCAATAGACCAGAGATAATCTTTATCTTATTGACACATTGAGAACCGTTAGATGGACCACATAAGATATTTTCGTGATAACCAAGTCCAACTAAGAGATAAGGAGTCAGAGTTAACCCGTGTAAAAATCCAGAGAATATTCACTTTGGGCGGTTCGCAAACCGTCCATCTGAATCACGACCAAATGCATCGAATCTGAGGTTTACGTACTAGTACGCGTACAAATTGACACTTTGGAACTCAGGAGTTTTTCCCAAGTCACTCACGAACGGGTCGGGAACCGTCGTCATTCAGATTAAGGTTTAACTTGGATCCGCTTGAAGTTCTGGGCTGGACCAGTACTTAGACGTGTTAGACGCCCTCAGCTATAATCCACTGGACTCTTGCTCAAGAGTACTCCTTTAGATTCACCCATATCCAACAAGTGATTTGCAAGCAAACCATTGCAATGGACAAATGGTATCGAATCTATCTCATGCATTCTTGTAAACTTAGTATTTGTGGGAACAAATACCAACATAACTCATGGTCATGTAGTCAACAACACGATCTCAATCGCTATTAGTATCTCTACTAAAGTAGCCGACTATTTCGAAAGATAGAGTAAGTAGAATAGAAGAATTTCCATAAAAGTCATAACTCCTACTAACCTTTTGTCGATGAAGAATAATTGATGTCTTCTTTGTCTTCACAGTCTTCGTCTTCAAGGTCTCTACTACTTAGTCTATATCCCAATTCTGAAATCTAAACTCTAGTAGGCTAAATCAAGAATTGTGTTTTGACACCTAAAACTGACAATCAGCTTGACATACCAACGCTAGTGGGTTTGACCGGACAATGTCCTAACACTTTGCTTCCTTAGTTACAAAGAGAGTAGCTACTCATAGTGATTAGAAACTATTATGATTATTCTCTTCCACAAAATAAAAAGCAGAAACTTTACTCAAAGTTTGGAGAAAATAAGTCGGCTCAAAAGAAAAGCAGCATAGGTTTTTTATGTGAAAACCTAGCCTACAAAAATCACGTTGCAAAATCTTGGCAAAGATACGCTCCATAAATCTCGTCTTTGATAAGTGACACGATATGCCATGAAGTAGCATAAGAAGTAGTTCTAGGACATGATAGGTTCAATATAAGTTGGTCCCACGAGAAGTGTTTTTTTTTTTTTTTGCTAGTGTACTAAGGCCCCTTGCGAAGGGAAAAGCTAAGACTTCGCCATGCCAGGTGGCCTAGCAAAGTCACTATGCCACTATAGTAATACAAGGACTTACCATCGATCAATGGAACTGCCATCGACATCGATGGAAAAATCGGACGATAGAATTTCCATCGATCGATGGAAAAGTCATCGACCGATAGAATTTACATTGGTTGATGCTAATTCCATCGACACTGATAGAATTATCACCGATATAACGGTAAAAAAATTCAAATCGATGAAAATTTTCATCAATTATAAATGAGTGTGATTTTGAATCCAAAATCACACAAACATTTCTGCTCTTTTCTTGCTCACTTCTGTTATTCTTTTGCTAATTAAAATTGGAGAAGTTGCATCTCTTCTTGATTTTTCTAGAGTTGTACAAGAAACTGTTGTTAACAAGATTTGTGAAGCATATAGAAAAATAGAATGCTAAAAAACGGAGAAATTTTGGAACTTAACCAACTGAAGCATCCAGCTAAAAGGCAAAAAAAAGTTCAAGGAAAAGGCAAAAAAAAAAAAAAGTACTGGTCACAAAAATCAAGGAAACTCTTACAAAGAACGCATCGAATGAAAGTTGCTTCAGTTGAAAAAGATAACCAAGGTGTCAAATATAGTGAGAGAGCATCAAACTGAAGTTGTTGCAGTTTAAGAAGATAAACAAATAGTAGAAAATAGTCAAAGATTAAACTCCATTTGAATGTTGTAAATAAACTTCAAAGTTATGTTCTCTGAAAAAAGGCGTAGTATTATAAATTATCATCAAAAATTAGTAAATAACTCTATGTTGTTATCTATTTTATGATATAATTCTTTGCAATGACCAAGCTTGCAAAAAAAAAAAAATCTTTACAATGCCCAAACTTAGCATAAATCCAGTTTTAGCAAGTGCATCGGCAGCTTCAAAATGAATAAAAGACTCTCCTCCCCATTTGGTATACTCCTTATGGGATGCAAACCTGTCGTCTTTGTACACATCTAATTGCATTTATAGCACCAACCTCTTACCGCTAAGGTACGACCTCGACTCCAATTCGTATGTGAGCCACCAAATACATAAATCCAAATGAGATGATCATGATCCTTATCTGCGTATATGTTACACGTGGTAATATAGTTTTTGATCCATTTGGTATCTATTTTAGCGTGTTCGACCCGTTCAGTCTCGAACCAGCTCAGTCTTGGTGTACTTCCCATAGATGATGGAGTTAGAGTTGATGGGGAGTTTGATAGCTAAGTTACTGGAGAAGGGGTATTTGAAGCTCCAACTGATAAATTTGGTGTTAGAGGTTCTGAAATAGATCGGGGAAATGCTGGAGGAGTAGCAAAGCTTGAAGGTTCTTTTTCTGATTTCGATTGGCTTAAATTTATTAATACTCATCGATGGATCGAGTTGACGAAGTTGAGATGGAGTAGGTAAGGACTTGACATTATGAAGAAGGAAAAAAAAACGGATGAATTTTGTATACAAAATCGAGAAAAGGTGTGAGTAAAACAAAAAACAAAAATTGAGTAACTATAGAACATGAATTTACAGTAGTTGGATGAGCCGATGGTAATTTCATCAACCAATAGGTTTTATAGTGGCTTCGATGGAAAATATACCGACCGATGTAAAATGCATCAGTCGATAAAAAATCCACTGATCAATATAAAATTCGCAAAGTGATCGAAATGCCACCTTGCCGGGCCAAAATCCTCCCTTACTTGGTCCATAGTTGGTGGGCAAAAAAAAAGTAAAAAAAAATTGCAATGCCCACAGAAATTGGCCTAAATTGAAGCACAGATTACATCTTATGCCAAAAGGTAAAACGACATTAGCATGGTTCAGTGCTTCTCACTCCATTGTGTACCTAGCTTCTATCCCTCCAGTAGTGGTCGCGTGTCAAGCCAAAAGAAACGATGGACCCCCTTGAGGAGTAGGTAGAGTGTACTTGGTTCTAATAATACAATAATCCTAATCTTGTTTAAGAAACCCTAATTATGAATTTGATAAACAAATTCCAGCTACAAAAATTTCATTAAAACTATCTTATTCCTTAATTTCAATTCCAATATAACTTAAATCCAATTGTTAGTATTGTTATCCTTTTTCTGTCTGAAACTTGTATGGCTAAGAAGAAATCCAATTGTTATCGCTTCAGGTGTTATCTACATCAGCCAACAACAGAAAAAATCCAAACTTTTTGATTCTTATATATTGGAAGTTTCAGTAATACAAAATTCTTGATTCTGGGGCACTGAGGGAAAATGGGTTTTCCTCTGTACTGTAATACTGGTGTCTGTATTCGTGCTAGACCGGAATTTGGAGTAGTATTATGTTCTGAACGTAAAGAACCTGGGGCAATGCGTCGTAGGGTTTTAAGGAAAGTAGATAATGAATTGGCTAAAGGGAATACTAAAACTGCACTTTCTCTAGTTAAGCAATTGCAAGGGAAACCCGGTGGTTTACGCGGTTTCGGTGGAGCTAAACAGGTTATGTTCCTCCTCTAATACATATAAAAGCAAGCAAGCTTGTTCATTTGTTTCGTTTTGTTGTTAGAATTGGAATTTGGATATATGGCTTTTTGTTGAATTTTTTGTGAATGCTCATATTTGTTAAGAATGCCGTGTATGATTGGATGGATGTTTTGGGTATGAATTTCCAAGAAAATTGGAGTTGATTTTAAGAATTTGCAGATTGAATTAGGAGGAACAAGAAAAAAGAAGATTGAAAGGATGGAATAAAAGAGCTCCCCATATAGAAAAACTATACTTTTTTTATTCAGACTTGTGGTTGTTAGAGCATTGCTTTATGAAGTGCCTTACATCATTGTTCATTGTCAAGTCTCCCAACTAGTATTTTGCACGAGTATTTCAAACACAAGAAACATGCCGGGGAACTCTTTTCTGATGTGATTGAAATATGTAGACCACGTCAGCCTCACTTATTGTCCCTATTCTTTTAGATAATGCTGGACTATTATGTCTTGGAAGTGTTTCTCTTTTCAATGTGAAGAGTCAGTTTTAGGCTGAATAGGTAGAGTCGAAAGAAACTTTAGAATTCTGTGTTGTCTCTCTAGACCCTAGAGCATACTGCACCACGGGTGTTGGAGATAGTGTGTGCAAGTTTAGCCTTCTTCAAATTCTTCAGAGTCGCCTTTAATCAGGGACGAACTTACTAAGGGTCTAGTGGGGACAGCAGTCCCCACTAGATTTTGTGATATTACCCTTATATAGGTTTAGTAATTTGGTGTTTTTAGTAAAGTAGGGGGACAAATTCATGGGATTATGTGGGAAGTAAGCAAATTACTCAAGAATACGTATGCCTTCGAGTGTCTGTGTACAAGAATAATTATCTTTTGGTTGTTTCTGATGCCCGAGTAGTGAAAGATGTAACACCTCTCGACCTCTCCTTACAATTCTCCTAATTAGTAAACTAATTTATATTCGTACTCTTTGATATCATGTCTATTGTAATGTTTCAACATTAATTCAAAACATGTTACAATTTAACAAGTATCTTATCGTGTTTGGAATCCAAAATGCAGTATAGCAAAGGTGGAAATTTTTGGCGGCCGAAGGCCGCCTTACCAGATTTAAGTCATTTCATGTCCCCCCTTAACAAAACTTTTGGCTCCGTCCCTGCCTTTAATAATTTTTGGAAAATGTCATGGACGTATGATTTCACAGTTGTCCCACTTTTAGGTTGCCTTCTTTGCACGAGTTATTGATCAATTTTCTTTAAGATCCTTATGTATCATCCCTGGTGGTATTCAGAATTACCTTTAATACTTTTTGGAAGATAAGCATAACTTTCTAAACTAGCCGATAATGGGAAAATGTCATGGACATATGATTTCACAGTCGTTCTACTTTTAGGTTGCCTTCTTTGCATGAGTCATTGATCAATTTTCTTTAAGATCCTTATGTATCGTCCCTGGTGGTATTGTGCTTTGTTTTATAAATATATCCTGATACTCCTGATTACACTGTGTGCTGCTTTAAATTTGATAGTGTCGAGTAGTAGAAACTCATATGCTTAAAAATGTGTTACTGATTAGTTAGTTATTCTGATTTTTTTGTAGGTACCTCTAAGGCGATACAGCTTGGATGAACTGAATCTGAGTGAAACAGAGATTTCATCACTTCGACCAGTGATGAAGTCAATTCTGAAGTCGATAGATATAAGCCTTCGCCTTTCTGCACTTCCATCGGTAAATTTTTCTTCTCTTGTATGACTGTACCTCTTTATCCATGCAAATAAAGAAGGCACCAAGATGGAAATCCCAGATACTTACTCT
Source organism: Papaver nudicaule (assembly GCA_023529015.1). Lineage (NCBI taxonomy): Eukaryota > Viridiplantae > Streptophyta > Magnoliopsida > Ranunculales > Papaveraceae > Papaver > Papaver nudicaule. The sequence goes on along the minus strand of JAJJMA010304183.1, from coordinate 20,197 downwards.
TGATATGAGTTTAGACGGTTATGATTCTTTAACAAAATGATCTCACTCTTGCAATGAGAGTGAATATAAAAGTCATGGTAGAATTATTATTCCCTCACTGGTTTTCCTGTAACATACTTACGCGTGAAGACACAACTCTACCATTTCTATCTTTGAAGAGGAGAGTTCTGTCATTTTTTCAACTATGCACTTCCTTGATAGATTATCTGCTTTCAGATTCTACTAGAAGTTTAAATTTTGTATTTATGATACACCATTGATGGTTTACCAAACTTGTTGATTTTTAGGAGTCCCTTGAAGGACTAGCGGAGGAAGGTACGAAGCTTGACACTGTGGATGCTGTTCCATGTGAAGAATACCATAGAATGTGCACGCAAGTAAGGATGCTTTACTGTTCTTACAGCACCAACTCACCCACGCTTTTGTAGACAAAGACATATACAACAGTAAAATTGATAACAAGACAAATAAAGAGAAACACCGCATTACTATTGAGAGTCCAAACATGCAACAAATGCAAATCTTTGTCAGAACTTACTTCTTTGTCAGAACAGGTTCTTGATTAGCTTATGGATCTTCAGACATTTTTCAAAACAATGAGATGGGCACTCTCGGGATCCAATGTTAACCAGTGAATGGTCTCGAGTTAGTGCAAAGGTATCTTGCTGATCTTTGTGGACCAGATCATTTTTAATGTTTTGTAAACTGCTTTAGTATATGTACTACTAATTGAAATGATTTAGGATTCTAGAAGAAATGCTAAGGCTGCTACAGTACAGCGTTCAAGAGAGTGAGGGGAATTTGGAATGACATGGATGGAGGTTGTAACAACTTTCAAAATCCATACCTTGACATAAGATAGTGCTCAAAGAGTGTTGAATGGCAATAGCCGATAGGTCCCTTGTTTACTGACACGGCATTTGAATTTGGCATAGATCACGAAATATTAGCATTCCATACATGTGTACCTTCATCTGATATGCCTTATTCCTATGTGAACTTTCTTAATCAGCATTTTCCTGCACTCCGTTACAGAACTGAACTTTTGTCATGATTTCCAACTATTATGTCTGTATTCTGTTCATTCTGGTCATTGATGCCGCATAAAGATCTTTTATCAAGAACTAACTTTTGTGCAGCATGAAGCTGGTCACTTCCTGACTGCTTACTTACTAGGAGTACTTCCAAAAGGATATACAATACCAAGTTTGGAAGCTATGAAGAACGACGAATTAGTAGGAGGTCGAGTAGACTTTATCGGGTTTGAGTTTCTTAGCAGTGTAAGTTTATTATACTGTTTCATTGGTTTTGACCATGGTATCAATTGCAACATGATACTGACATGGCAAATGCTGTCTTCATCTTGCATCAGGTTAGAACATTGACATCTCTGAAGGAAAAGAGTAATGTTGGAAAAGCATCCCCAAGGGTGAGAAATTTCTCTTTCGAGATATAAAAGCTCATCTAGATTCTTTCCTTACACCATGCTTTAATTCTTGAAATATCCTTGTTGCTCATTTTCCTTTGCACACAGACTTTGAGTTTTCGCTTAAACCCTCAAGTTTGTATTTTGAATGGAACGCTGGGTATGCATCAGTCAATCAGTTGTTTATACCAATTCATCAGTGTCATAGGAGCTAGTCAAAGCTTTATTTATTTAACTCTTCAACTTACATTGCAGGGAAATCGACTTCAGGTGTCGTCTAAGGTGAGTGGCATGCTTCTGAGTACAATAGCCTACAAATACATACTATTGATGCATGAATTCTTACAACTCATTTTCCCCTGCAGAATTTGAACAGGTTCTCATGTGTAGCAATAGGAGGCTTGACAGCAGAGTGCCTTACATTCGGATATTCTGAAGGAAGCTTTAATGATATAGAACAAATGGAAACCTTACTTAAAACTTTAGGTTTCAAAAAGTCTGAAGCAATTCTACAAATCAATTGGTCTGTACTAAATACTCTATTGATGTTAAGTCGACACTACAATGCAATGCTAAAACTAGCAGCCTCAATGTCTGCAGGAAAGTCTATTGGTTTCTGTATTGATACAATTGAAAGTTCCTTAAATGGAAATGAAACATAAATTTCGATTGATTTTGTTGATGTTTTGCTTTCATTTCTTTCAGATTTAGGTCTTAAAACAGAAAATTGAACACTGAATAAACTTGAGGAACTGAAACTTGCATATATGATAAGGATGGATATATTACATAAACTTGAACTTGATAAGAAGATTCATAAACCCTAAACTAAAATCCTCTAGATTCAGTAACACCACAAAAGCCAAAACACAAACACAGATTCAAAAACCCTAAAACTCTTGAGAAGCAGATCCAATTTCACCCTTTCCTTTCCCAGCCTTCTTTGGCAACAGATTCTGATGAATGTTAGGTAAAACACCTCCATTAGCAATAGTAACAGCACCCAACAGCTTGCTCAACTCTTCATCATTCCTCACTGCAAGTTGAATATGTCTTGGTACAATCCTATTCTTCTTGTTATCTCTTGCTGCGTTTCCAGCCAATTCCAAAACCTGAAACAAAAAACATCAAACAAAAACAATCCTTCTGTCAGTCATTTTATCAAACACAACAAACGCATCAACATTAAAAATTAAAACAACAGCAGAAAATTCTTTAAAATGAAAACCCATTTTAGAAATCAACATAAAACAAAAAACCCATTTCAAATCAAAACTTATAGATCTAGAAATGAAAATCGAAAGAGAGGAGAAAGAGGTTACCTCAGCGGCTAGGTATTCAAGGACGGCAGCGAGATAAACAGGAGCACCACCACCAACACGTTCAGCATATTTACCAGCTTTAAGAAACCTAGCGATTCTACCAACAGGGAATTGAAGACCAGCTTTTGAAGATCTTGTTACTGATTTTGTTGCTTTTGGTTTTCCTCTACCACCTTTTGTTGATTTTGCTGCTGGAGAAGTCATTTTTGATTATCTTCTTCTTTGAAAAAAAAAAAAACTAACCCTAATTTCTGAGAACTGCTAATAAGAAAATTTGGGGATTCTTGAGAGAGATTGTAAATGAGATGGTTCTAACTAATGAGAGCTTGGTTTATATAGAGGAAGTATCTCGAGCCTCATTGGTTTATTTCTTTTCATACGGATCGCTGACATGGCATATTAATTTTGGTTTGTGCGGGAAAACGAAAAGTTTTTGAAATTTGGATTTTCGGTGTTTTTGTTATTTTTGTTTTTCGCGGCTTTAGTTTCTAAAACGGACCAAACGCGGTTTCCCCGTGAGAAGTTACATCGTTAAAGCGTTTCCCGGTCAAATGCTGTTTTAATATGCTAACTTATGTTTGGCTTTTTATCTTTAAGTTTAGCCAAATCTTTGCCAACGATAACAATAATAGTCTATTTGGATACACAGTCAAAAGTAGTTTTTCGATTTCTAGAAACAAAAAAATCATAAGTTAGTTTGGCAACATAATTTCAGAATGACTTCTGGAATCAAAAAAATCATAAGTTAGTTTGGCAATATAATTTCTGAATGACTTCTAGAAGCAGAAAAATTAACTTTTTCTGAATACTTGGATGCAATTTTTAAGTTTAGACACTTTGCAAGCGTCCATGTAATGTAAAAATTTAATCATCGAGGCGCAAAAGAGAAGTGCGTCTCTTGGAAGGTGCAAATTACAATTTCGCTTGAAAAGTGCGTTTCTTGTAAAGCGCAATTTACAACTTTGATTGTTACTAAAGCGGCAATAATATGTCTGGTGATGTTAAGCAAACATTGCCACACCAACGGACTATATTGAGTCAATCATAACCCCCTTGTTGAGTATTAGGATAGTGAAAATGTTTATATATTGTTTTGTAACACTTGGTTTACACCATGTGTACGTACTATAACTATAAGTACTACCACTTTAATGTAGTAACTTAGGGTTCATAATACAAGTTGCACAATGTAAGAAATCTATCATCGTAGTGATAAAATCTTGTAGTGATGCTTGAGAGGTAGAGCAACATTTGACGATTCTTATAAGAGATGGTGTAACAATAAAAGAAGTAGGCCTTCCAGTAGTAGATGGTGCAGTAGTAGTTGTAGCATTATGATAGGAATATGGGGTGTTTTGCAAAACAAACATCATATCTACCACTTCTACTATCATTTTTTCGAAGTATAACAACAAGATGATAATGATTTCAAGATCTGGTTGTAACCAAGTTGAAAATTGCAGACAAGTGAAAAAAGAGGGGATACCGAGATATACCACCAACTTATAGTTTTCATGAACCTAGTTGATTTTAGGTTGTTTGAACGATCTCACAAATCAATATTCAAACAACAACCTGAGTATAGTTCAGAGAACCGAACCCTAACAAGAACGCGTTCCTGTAGATTTCAATAAAGATGGATTCACTACAGGTTATGAATCAACAAACTTGCAATTACTTCAATTATATAAATCAGAGATAATATAATGCAGAAGGGAAAACTAATGCAAGACACCAGAATTTTGTTAACGAGGAAACTGCAAACCAGCAGAAAAATCCAGGACCTCTTCCATATGTGAACCACCTCAGTATTAAGCGAATACAGATGCTAGCCTACTCTCAGACTTCGGACTGGAATGTATCTTGACTGAGTTAACCCTACAAGCAATCCAGCTACCCTCTTGGCTCCCGCAGAAACCTACGTACTTGATTCCCCTAGCTGACGTCCTTTACAGGCCCAGGAGTTGCTCCACTTCCCTTCGTGAAGACTAGCGCTACCCTGCCTCTAACAGGACGCCTAAACGTACTTTGTTAAAAACAAGAATACGATTGTGATTTCCTTTAGACTTAAAGTCAAGGTTAATGGAAATCGGTTTTATTGGATAGGGCTTATTGATCTAGCCTAAACAGTTTTACCTCCTAACGCTAGACAAACTTAGTATTAAATCTAGTTCGTGAATATGCGTTATGGAACTTATGAGGTTTACAATTCAATATCTATCGTACGAAGTTTCTATCAAATCTTGGTCGTGATAAGATTGAAATAATTCAATCGACCCAAGATACATGATCAGGAATTTGACTTCCGACCTGTGCTTCACGATCCTCAAGTGAAGTCTTTCAATAGTCGTAGTCCAAAGGACTTCGAGATGACGACCAACCTTTATGCAAGGATACACAGATGTGTAGATGATTGAAGTTGTATCTTGCAGAAGGTCATCTATTTATAGTGATCATCGAGGGAGGCTTTGCTTTAAAGTTAAGCAACCTTGAGTGAGACTCAAGCAAGTTTCTGAACTTAGAAAAGTCCATAGGCTTGTATTGAGGTCCAACTCAATCTTCTTTTAACCCGTTAGTCGAAACCTTAAGGTTGTGAGAAGACTCGCCTTGATCAAGAGGATGGCTATGGCTCAAACAAGTTTGACCATGCTATGCAGTCCATACACAAGTATATGAACCCAAAGAAAATTGTGGACATGAGTCTCATGGACCTTATTGTGAAAGTTTGCAATCACAATACGCAAAACGTCAACACATGAACGCGTACATGAACACGTATGTCGTTGAAGTGTTCTTCACATGGTTTATATGTACGTGTATATGAACGCGTACATAGAGCAGTTTGTGGAGTTCAGAAACTTCCTGAGTTCTCATGTACGTGTATGTAAACACGTACATACAAAGTGCTCTAGCTCTAAATAGATACGTAGTTCAAGTTATGAACGCGTACATGAACGCGTATGTTGTTCATGCAATTTAAGAGACAATTCTATTCCACGTTCTACTTGAGCATTAGTCGTGAAATGACTTAGATGCCTAAGCAAAACTAATCTTTATAATCCTTCGGATCACATAAACAATAGCATAGACTATTTTCATGATAGAATGGCAAATACGAAACATGAAAGGAAAAGCTTTCTAACCTTTAGTGAAGACGATATGTTTAATCAAGTATGTAAGCTCCGGTTTTCATCTTCAATAGTCTTCGTCTCGAATTCCTAAATATATCCTAGTCCGAGTTGTAGAGTAGACTTATCAAGGATTTTGTTTTGGTCAACTAAACTTGACAACTGACTTGAGATAGAAACATCAGTGGGTTCAACCGAGCAATGCTCTAACAATCTCCCCCTTTGTCAATTTTAGTGACAAAACCAATCTTACATATGGATTCAAAAAGTAAACCTTTTTGCCTTAACCATAATGTACTTGATCTTCTTGTAATCTTCAACGTCTTCGAATAAGAGTGTTCCTGCAAGTGAAGATTCAAGGTAGAGATAACAAACTCAAAGTCACCACACATCTTGGTTCTGGAAGGACATAGTCCAACAAGATTTTGTTATGCAATTGAGTAGTTTATAAAACTTGTAACCATATTGCATCGATGCTTAAAGATACTACACAATATGATATGTTCTACCCCTTACTCAATACACTAACTTTTGCTTTGACATGACAAGCACATCGATTTTACTCCCCCTATGACAATGTCGTAGACACTTGTATAAGTAGTTAGAAGATTTGACTCCCCCTTACTACGAGATTTCTCCCCCTTTTTGTCACAAAATTAGACAAAAGAAAAAGAAAAATAGGAATCATCATAAAATAACATCAATCAATGTGGAAAAAGGTAAACATACCTGAAACGAGAGATAAAAAGATGCAATTCTCTCGTAATTTCCACAGTCGCACACCCCAAAAAGATATTACCATGAAATACAAGTTCAAAATAACTCTCCCCCATTATGTGTCATTCCCTAAAGAACAACGCGACGACCTTCCCAAGCAAGGATTTAGATAAATTCTTGGGTTAAAGCACAATTATGTTTTTCTTCCCTAGCTAGTTACGGTCAAATAGGAATTCAAGGTTTAATCTTCCCTGGTCGTGATAAGATTGAAATAATTCAATCGACCCCAGATACAGGATCAGAAGTTTGACTTCCGACCTGTGCTTCACGATCCTCAAATGAAGTCAATAGTCGTAGTCCAAAGGACTTCGAGATGACGACCAACCTTTATGCAAGGATACACGGATGTGTAGAGGATTGAAGTGTATCTTGCAGAAGGTCATCTGTTTATAGTGATCATCAAGGGAGGCTTTGCTTTAAAGTTAAGCAACCTTGAGTGAGGCTCAAGCAAGTTTCCGAACTTAGAAAAGTCCATAGGCTTGTATTGAGGTCCAACTCAATCTTCTTTTAACCCGTTAGTCGAAACCTTAAAGTTGTGAGAAGACTCGTCTTGATCAAGAAGGATGACTATGGCTTAAACAAGTTTGGCCATGCTATGGATTCCATACACAAGTATATGAACCCAAAGAAAATTGTGGACATGAGTCTCATCGACCTTATTGTGAATTAGTCGTGAAATGACTTAGATGCTTAAGAGAACTAATCTTTATAATCCTTCGGATCACATAAACAACATCATAAACTATTTTCATGATAGAATGGCAAATACGAAACAAGAAAGGAAAACCTTTCTAACCTTTAGTGAGGACGATATGTTTAATCAAGTATGTAATCCGGTCTTCAACTTCAATGGTATTCGTCTCGAATTCCTAAATATATCCTAGTCCGAGTTGTAGAGTAGACTTATCAAGGATTGTGTTTTGGTCAATTAAACTTGACAACTGACTTGAGATAGCAACATCGGTGGGTTCAACCGAGCAATGCTCTAAAAACAACTGAGTGTTAGGAAATTTTAGGAATTGCTTTAGGTTTCGAAAGATTGTAAAAGATATTTTAAAGTATAGATAATGTTTCATTTTGCTTTGATAAATTAAAGAGTATAATTGACTTAAACTGGTGAGGAACTTGTTGAATCTAGTGTGATGATGCTTGAGTTTGCAAAGATTTTTGTCTTTTTGTGATCTCTGCACAAATTAGTGTTGTTGAATCAATGATTGGTATTGTCAAGGTTTATCGTCCATTTGTGATTTTTGAACAAACTTGAGCAACTGAATTTCCATTAAGTGTTTCTAACTCAAGATTTCTTCAATGATTGAAGACTAACAACCTTGAATCTTGTTCAATTCTTGATTCCCAGAATTCTGCTTTCTATTTTAAAGATTCATCTCATGCTAACTTCTGATAATAGTTCTAGTAGCAATGAGTGTATTACTATAAATTTCAGTCAAATTTGTTATCGAATCTGTGATCAAACTTAGATATGTGCCTTCAACGCATGCTTGTTCTGGTGATGAAAATTTTCTAACTGATTTTGGTAGTACTAAATGTTTTGTGAGATCATTGGTCATGCAAATAGATGTTGCTTTCATTACTCTTCGTCAACGCTCTTATGGTAATAATTCATAATATAGATTTGAGAGTGTTTGCTTGTTCTCTTTAGCAACATCTCTTTAATGGTTTACACATTCAATTGCAGATGCTTAGAATGTGTATAAGACTTGACTCGAGGGTTTATGAAGCATAGGTGGATACTATCTTCTAGGTAGTATCAAATCATGTAATCTTGGTTGTTTGAGTTGGTTCTTGTCTATTATAAGGCCCTTCTCTTCTGCAATAAGGTAATTCAAGAAAAATCAATCAACTAAACCTCGTTCTTCACTTTTGAGGTAGAGATGAGTTAGGCATCGTTTACGAGTTGGCCCTAACTTGTAAATAGATTTTCGTATAACCTTGATCATATCTAAAGGAATTCACTTTAAGTATTCTTTGTTGAAAGACAGATCGAGTACAAGTAAGCTCTGTTGAAAGACGGATCGAGTACAAAACCTTTAGCAGCGGCTAAAGCAACTCATAGGCATGTAAAGGACGTTAGCTAGGGAATCATGTGCATGGGTCCTTGGGAGATCCAAGAGATGTAAGGAGTGTGATAGTAACTGAATCACTTAGAGGGTTGTTTCGGTCTCAACTACATTCCATTGTGAATTCTTATAGTATGCTAGTGTTTGTAGCGGCTTAATATTGTGCGGTTCTCACGTAGTTGCCTTGAATGCCATAATGCCCCCCAATGGATGAAGCATGTATAGAAGCAATAATAGACTGCTTTACTCCCTTTCCAGTACCCACATATATCTTGTTTTTGTACCTCAAAACTCCATTGGTGTAAGTATAATGCTCTACAGCTGAAAGATTCACCAGCAACTTAGCTATCATCTCATTGGCAACATCATCATCTTCATAACTTTTAACAATGTTTGTTGCCCAATTGGTTGAGAAGTGGTAATACTATGACAGCTAGCATGTGGTAATCAGGAGAGTGCATCTGCTGCCTTGTTTTCCAATCCTCTCTTGCATTTGATTTCATAATCAAACCCCAATAACTTCATGAGCCACTTCTGCTGCAATACTAAAGTCATCATCTGCTTCATGAAGTATTTTGTACTTTGTTGATCAGTATGAATGATAAAGTGGGAACTCATGAGATAATTGCTCTACTTAGTGACTGCCAACACAATAGCTAGTAACTCCTTCTCATATAACTTGCATTACTTTTCCCTTCCGCATTATATTGTCTCTGATCTATATAATTAGAGAATTGCAAGTTTGTTGATTCATACCCTTGAGTGAATCCATCTCTGTTGACATCTACAAGAACTTGTTCTTGTTCGGATTTGGTTCTCAGAACTGTACTCGGGTTGTTGCTTGAATATTGATTTGTGAGATCGTTCAAGCAACCTAATCAACTAGGTTCGCGAATATAAATATTGGTGGTATATCTCAGTATCCCCTCTTTTTCAGTATTGCTAACCTTTGTCTTTCCACATGTACTCATGCTTTTTGGAATCAAGAGTTTGCCGATTTAGTATATTTTCTCTTGGAAAGGAAGGGTACTATTGACATATGTGGAATGATATTAATCCAAATGCTAGATATGACATCATTAATTAAGTGTCTTGGCTTTCTTTGTTTAATTTCTAAAATTTGTGAGTATTATCATGAAGAACTTCTTGATGAAAATTTTGGTTAGCCAAAGCCTCTTACGATCACTTTCGTTCGAAAGATTGAAATCAACATCAAGAAACACACTCTCGCCTCCTCTTCGGCATCCATGGTTCAAGACGCTTCTACTAATGACCTTCTTTATCAAATTCTCGAGGGACAACAAAATTTGAAGTGGAATGTCTTTTGCACTCAAAAGCAAGTGGAGTTTAAAGTAACCACATGGGTCTTGAACAAGCAATAGCCGATACTAGAGCTACTTACAATGTGAGTGACTCAGAGGGATAAGATGTTGCATAATTTAACTCCTTTTAAAAGATTTAGATCTTATCAGTATTTGTTGGGTAAACAAGTATGCTATGTAGCAATTATATATTGTGTCATATCCCTCTGTTATCCCTTATTAATTGTTATGGGATGGTCGGATTGTTTCTCTTAAGTTAATTAGTGGAGTCGGTTAATTACTATTTAAGGTAGTTAAGAGTTTTGAGTGGTTAACAGTCGAGATGAGTTTATAGCATCTCGAGGTAGGTTTAGTTTGAGTTGTATAAAGAAGGAGGTTGTACTATGTTTTGGGCTAAGAAGAAATAATAGAAGAAAAAGATTGTTTTCTCTGTTGAGAGGCAGAGTTTGTTTTTAGTGAAGGAGTAGTTGTTGTCAAGCCATTTAAGTTGTTGTCACCTTTATTACCTTGTCAATTCAGGACAATTGGTAATAAGAGCGGTAAGATCCTATCATGACGATACCAACAATTAAAGATGTTGATACTCACACGAAAGAACTAAAAGCATTGATTCAGAAAATGACCATAGATTTGAATAACAGATTCTTACAGAAAGAACAAGAAATATGTGCTGAATTAAAAAAAGCTGAGGAAGAAAGATCTGAAGAAAAGTGTTGATGAAGAACGTGAAGCTGCTGAGAAAGAACGTGAAGCAGCTGCTAAAGATCTGATGACTTGATACAGTGTATTAAAATCCTTGTCCTTCAGGGTCAAAACAAACAAACAAGCATGGAGAAGGTGTTAGCTGAGATCCATAATGATGTAAGAAAAGGATATGATGCCGAATACTCTGGGTCTGCTCCACCAAAAGGAAAAAGTACAGATCTACAAGTTTCCAACCTCATAAATGGTTATCTGACCCCTAAACTTGATTTCTCACGTTTTGATGGTGAGAAATAAGGCATGGGTACGTAAGTGTGAGAGATTCTTCTGTCTCAAGAATATACCTGAAGAAGAGAAGGTGGGTACAGCTTCCTTGTACTTAGATGGCAAAGCTGATTCGTTTGACTACCAGACAGGTAAAGAAACTATAACTTGGGAGCATTTCTCTTTGGCTATCTGTAGTAGATTTGAAGATTTATCTAGTGATAATTATGTTGGTATGTTTAATAAGTTGATTCAAATAGCTTCAGTGGAAGAATATAATGAGAAGTTTGAGACTCTTAAGGCCATAATGTTGAGTCATAACCCTCATCTCAGTGTGTCTTACTTTGTATTGAGTTTCATCAGTGGGTTGAAGGAAGAAATACATAACTCACTCGAGATGTTTAAACCCAAGAATGCGTTTATACAAAACTATACAAACACTTTCTGAACTCATATGAACGCGTTCATACAAAAATGCTCGTACTTAAGAAACAACCTATAACTAACATATGAACGCGTAGACTGTTGAGGTCTACTTCTAGAGCCAACTCTATCCACATTCTACTTAGGCATTTGATCACAAGTGATATTAAATGCTAAGAGAACTAATCTTTATAATCCTTCGGATCATCATAAACAATATCACACATTATTTTAAATGATAGACTGGTAAACCTTTCTAACCTTTAATGAGGATGATAGATTTTATCAAGTGTAGCGTCGGTCTTTATCTTTAGTGGTCTTCGTCTCAAATACCTAATCCTATCCTAGTCCGAGTTGTATTGTGGACTTATCAAGGATTGAGTTTTTGTCATTTAAACTTGACAACTGACTTGATATAGCAACATCAGTGGGTTCAACCGAGCAATGCTCTAACAATCTCCCCCTTTGTCAATTTTAGTGACAAAACCAATCTTACATATGGATTCAAAAAGTGAAATCTTTTAGCTCTAACCATAACGTACTTGATCTTCTTGTAATCTTCAACGTCTTCAAATTTGATCGAGTGTTCCTGCAAGTGAAGATTCAAGGTAGAGATAACAACTCAAAGAGTCACCACACATCTTGATTCTAGAAGGACGTAGTCCAACAAGAGTTGTTATGCAATTGAGTAGTACACAAAACTTGTAAGCATAATGCACCGATGTTTAATGATACTACACAATATAATATGTTCTCCCCCTTAATCAATACACTAAATTTCGATTTGACATGACAAGCACATCGATTTTTTTCCCCCTATGACAATGCCGAAAATATTTCTCTTTTGTATGACATATGTCGAAGTAGTTAGAAGATTTTACTCCCCCTCATTACAAGATTTCTCCCCCTTTTTGTCATAAAATTAAGACAAAAGAAAAATAATAATAGGTATCATCATAAGATAACGTTAACTAATGTTAACAAATGTAAACATATCTGAAACGAGAGATTAAAAGGCGCAATTCTCTCGCAATTTCCATTGCCGCACACCCCAAAAAGATATTTCCATGAAGCACAAGTTCAAAAGAACTCTCCCCCATTTTGTGTCATTCCCTGAAGAACAAAGCGACGACCTTCCCAAGCAAGGATTTTACTTAAAATGTTGGGTTGTATAGTACAATTTCACAAGTAAAATTGCAATTATGTTTTTCTTCCCTAGCCAGTTACGGTCAAATAGGAATTCAAGGCTTAATGTTCCAAATTTTTAGAGAGTTTCGGTCGATTATCACCTTTAGTAAAAACATAAGGTTACCCCTTCTTAGAATGTTACGACTAAGAACGAAAGGTACAACCAGCGGAGTCCAATATTGTATCCTACGAGGTTCCTCCTTATCAAAATCGCCTCCTCTTATCCATGAGAGTCAGGAGCATGGATTTCGATAATTCTTCGCAAATTGCTTTAGACGAACTGGTGATATGGCTAAAAAAGCAAATTTATGATTTATGCAATACATTCATAAGGATAATCAATAAAGATCAAGTATTGCAATCATCAATTAAGATTTTAATTAAATAACCTCTATTAATTAATGAAAATATAATATGGAAGTAGTACAAGCATGCAATGCCTTGAAATTAAAAGATAACTACTTCTAGCACGGTGATTACCCAAAACCCTAAGGAAAAAGAAACACTTTTAAAAGGAGTTACTATGCATTATGAAAAGACAAGCAAAGAATTTGACAATCAGTTACCAGAGTCAGTATCTTCTTCTGGATCTTTTGGAGTCAATAATTTGTCTTCAGGTTCTTGGAATCCACACAAACAGGTGAGATATAATCAAGCAGATTTTTCACATCACCTTTCAGATTGGTGAGTTCATTCTTCATAATCGGTATATCACTTTTCAGGTTATGAAGTTTTTCTGCAGCAGTAACTAGTTGAACCTTGATGACTTCAATGTCTCGTAAGAGATTAAAAGCAATTTCAGCAGAGATCATTGTGTCTTTATCCTTCTTTTGATTGTCAATAGCTTTGAAGCAAATAATAGTATGAGAATATTCTTGAAATTGAAGAGGGTCAACTACATCTTCTTTGAGAGATCTCTTGTTCTTCCTTTCACCACCAACACCTTCATAATTGTTTGCTCCGTTCATATTTTTCGTGTGACACTACGAGTTAATATGTAATAGTACTTGATTGTGGATTTAAAGTTTATTAAGGTGTGGTATATATAGGGTCTCAGATTTGAGATAGAAAAGGAAGTTGGTATAGTTAGACTATATAAGGAAGTCGGTTCCGAAACAAGAGTTTCGTTCGCGAAGTTTTAGAAGATTATGTTTTATGTTATCCAGAACAAGGGAATTCTTTTTGTAAGAGACTTGTTGATTAGGTCGTCAAGTTCACGACTTTTTAAGAGCAAGGGTTCTTTATTTTCTTTCACAAAAATAACTCAAAAATTGAGTGTGTGTACCGATATTGATAGAATTAGTGTTTGCCCAAAATATGTTGGTAATAGACACATGTTTAACCTCTTTTTGGCCAATATGAAAATAAGTTTAAATATCAACAACATGATTTGATTTTCATGAACTTTTAAGCTTACACACATAGACATTCCCATGGGTCTTGTTCTCGATGTTAGAGCATTGCTCGGTTGAACCCACTGATATTGCTATCTCAAGTCAGTTGTCAAGTTTAGTTGACAAAAACACAATCCTTGATAAGTTTACTCTACAACCTCGGACTAGGATAGTTTTAGGTAATCGAGACGAAGACCGCTGAAGACGAAGACCGGAGCTTACTACATGATAAATCATAACGTCCTCGCTAAAGGTTAGAAAGGTTTTTCCTTTCCATGTTTCGTATTTGCCATTCCTATCATATCAATAGTCTATGATGTTGTTTATAAGATCCGAAGGTATTCTAGGATTCTTCGCCTTTCAATTGTCACATCCGTGATAATATGTATAGGTAGAGTATGTTAAATTGTCTCTTGAAATGACCTCAACGGTGAACGCGTACATGTGTTGCTTAAGGCATTACTGAGAACGAGCGGGTTTGTATGAACGCGTACATACGAGTTCACTGATTTCTCTTGAATTCTTCTGAACTCCAATTGACAGCTCTATGAACGCGTACATATAAGCCATGGAAAAGTTCCAACTTTCATATCTTGAAGTTTTCGGTCTAGACATGATTAGTTCTCGGACTCGTCATTACTTGGCCCATGGAATTCAACTACTTAATCCAAGCGATGTTCAAACATGATTTGGACCAGAAGTCGCAAACCTTCAATCAAGGTTGAGTCCTCTTTAACTATTGGCCTAGTCCAAAGTTAGAAGAAGATTGAGAACGGGTATTCAAGCTATGGACTTTCCTAGTTCCGGAACTTGCTTGAGCCCTACTCAAGGTTGCTTAACTTTTAAGCAAAGCCTTCTTTGGTGATCACTATAAATAGATGACCTTCTGCAAAATACAATCTCAATCCTCTACACATCTGTGTATCCTTGCATAAAGGTTGGTCGTCATCTCGAAGTCCTTTTGGACTACGACTATTGAAAGACATCACTTGAGGATCGTGAAGCACAGGTCGGAAGTAAATTCCTGATCTTGTATCTTGGGTCGATTGAATATTTTCAATCTTATCACGACCAAGATTTGATAGAAACTTCATAAGGTAGATCTTGAATCGTAAACCCTAGAAGCTCCTTAACGCAAATTCACGAACTAGGTTTAATATTAAGTTCGTCAAGCGTTAGGAGGTAAAATTTTTTAGGCTAGATCAATAAGCCCTATTCAACAAAACAGATTTCCATTAACCTTGACTTTAAGTCTAAAGGAAATCACAATCGTATTCTCGTTTAATTACTTGGATACTTTTAGGCGTCCTGTTAGAGGCAGGGTAGCGCTAGTCTTCACGAAGGGAAGTGGAGCAACTCCTAGGCCTGTAAAGGACGTCAGCTAGGGGAATCAAGTATGTAGGTTTATGCGGGAGCCAAGAGACGTAGGAGCACATTGGTAGCTGAATTGCTTCTAGGGTGACTCCAGTCTCGATACATTCCAGTCCGAAGTCTGAGAGTAGGATAGCGTGTGTATTCGGTTAATACTGAGGGTGTTCACATCTGGACGAGGTCCCGGGGTTTTTCTGCTAGGTTTGCAGTTTCCTCGTTAACAAAATTCTGGAATCTTGCATTACTTTTCCCTTCCGCATTAGATTGTCTCTAATCTATATAATTGAAGTAATTGCAAGTTTGTTGATTCATAATCTTTGAGTGAATCCATCTCTGTTGAGATCTACAAGCACGTTCTTGTTAGGGTTCGGTTCTCTGAACTATACTCAAGTTGCTGTTTGAATATTGATTTGTGAGATCGTTCAAACAACCGTAATCAACTAGGTTCACGAAAACTAAAAGTTGGTGGTGTATCTCGGTATCCCCTCTTTTTCAGTTGGTATCAGAGCAGACAAACACCTTAAAGACGTAACTGTCTGTGTTGACTAGTTCGTAAGTTATGAATAATAAACGTATAACTAAAAAGGTACTATTACCTTATCAAAAAAACTTCTTGAATGTCGTCGCACAACTTGCGGAAGAATTCAAGGAGGCTGATGATAATGTATCAGTACTTTCAGAAAAACTCGAAAGTAAGATTGTTAAATATGATAATCTTGTTCAAAAATATTCTGAAGCAAATAGATATATTCAATCTTTTAAAAACACCATAAGTGATGGTCTCTCTCGCGAAAAAGTCCTTCAGAACGAAATAGATGCTCTGAAAAAACGTGAGATGAACGTAGCACTCTTGTCAGAACGTTCTTTTGAACCTCCTATTTCTGGTCCTGACAATGACTGGGAAAATTGTCTTCAGAATGAATTGGATGAAGATGAGTATGACACAGATATTGAAGAACAAGTAGAAGAAGAAGTATCAAACTTTGTAAAGATTTTGAGTCCTTTATTTTCAAAGAATTCAAAATCAGCTCTTGTTGAGTTCTTGACCCCTTTAATTCGAGAAAACAAGAAACTACGAAGAAGTTATGAAAGTCATCATAGAGAATTAAAAACGAGAGACATAAGTGTCGCTTTTGCTGAAGAAAGACAACAAGAAGCGGAACAAGGTTTGTCCGGTTTGATCTAGGTGCTAGTCTTCATCGTGAGAAAAGCCTTAAAGATGATTTGGCTATTGCTCTTGATAATATCAAGATGTTGGAAGAAAAAATTTGAGTTTGAAAAAATTGGATAAACTCAATGAAAGCACAAGCAAATTAAACTCAATGCTAAGAGCAAATAAACATCATCGTGACACACGAGGATTGGGCTATAAAGGAATAGATGCTCCAAGTACTAGCAAAGAGATAAAATTTGTTAAGGCTTAAAAATTCTTCTCAAGAGACCACCACTGATGAAAAATCCGCTACTCAAGTGAGAGATGAGAAGAAAGTCTACCAAGCTCCCAAGAAGGCACACACACATCCAGGTAATTCTAAGAATCTCACTCCTTATGATACTAAACATTGCTATTATTGTGGAAATAAAGGCCACTTGCAAAGAAGATGCAAATTCCGTAAATGGGATAAAAATGCCAATTCGGTTGTTTTGGAAAATAATGTCAGACCAAACAACAAGGCTGTTCTTCAAGAAAACACAGGTTGTAAACGTCCAACCTTTAGGCATATAAATCAGAATTATGACAAAACAAGTAATGCCTATAAACGTTCAACAAAATCCTCTCGTAATCATCATAATTATCGAAAGGAAAATAACTTTGTCAGAACGAAGACAGAATCTGACGCTCCCAATTGGAAACCGCCTAACTTGCAAAAGAATAGTCAATCCAATTCTCTTCCAAGAAATCTTGGTAAGAATAATGGGAAAAAGAATACTACTGCTCATAAACCCACTCAGGTGTGGATTCCAAAGCATAGTGTCAATAAGAAGGATAACCCAGACGCAATATCTATTGTGATGATTGACGAAAGAGTCTTCGAAAAGATGATGTCATCTCTCATCGATGAAAAGGTGAACCAAATAAGGGAAAAGAGAAACAATCAGAGACTATTTCTGTTTCTACCACCTGCAGTGAACAAAATTTTTTTCACTCTAACACAACTTGATTGTGTTGTGCAACCTCACCATGAATGCCCTAATTGAATACGGTGAGGGAAAGCACGGGAAATAGGGCACATCATTTAGATTAACTCTGAATGATCTTATGATTGGAGAAGTCTCAAAAGGTATTTCTTAAAACTAACTATGTTTGATGATTTCATTATTCTTGCTTTGAACCTTGATCTATTATTATCAAATCACATTGTATTATTGAGCGTTACTTCACTAAGTGGTTTGATGGGAATCCTAGTATCATCATGATCAATTGTTTACTTGTGGTTCAAAAGCCCAAACTTTTTAAAGAAAAGACAATAATATTCATCTTTAATATTTGTTGAGCAATGATCTCCAAAGAGATGTGTCCACGCTCAAAAGGTTATGTGACCTTTTGTCCTGATGGTTCATGACTGTAAACTCCCAAAGTGGTTGTCATGATTGTCTTTTCAGCAGCGTATTATTATATATTATGATTTATGCAATGTCATATTTAAGGTGCTACCGCATCACAAGCATGAGTCCAAAATGTAATGACTCGATGTGGGTATCAACACTTCTTGTGCTACTTGTAGGTTTCTCCCTGCCTCTGGCTCATAAGGCAAGAGTCGAGAACATGATCCATGGGAATCCCTACTTGTTTAAGCTAAGAAGGATATGCTCTTAGATAAAAAGATCTAATCATAAAGTTGATATTTAAACTTAGGTTACAATAATTAGGTAAAATACTCATGAGATAATTCTCATATTGATATCTTGTGAATCCCTCACCTTCATGGCAATGATTGATTAAAGGATAAAAGGCATGAGGTAATAAATTCATTGACAAGTTATTCGCAAGACAAGCCCATATCGACTAATGATATATGAATATCATTCTTGTTTCTCTAACTCTATTTGTGTTTAAGTTCTTACAAATTACAGGTTTGATGAAAACAAGATTAGTCGATAGAAATGGGAATAGAGCTAGTTCTACTGAACTCGAGCAAAAGTTATGTACGCGTTCATAGAAGTTCAGTGAAATTCATGAACTCCAAGTTTGCTCTATGTTCGCGTTCATGAACGCGTTCATATAAGCCATGGAAAAACTTCTCTTTTGAAGTTTTGTCTATTGTGTTTGGATTTTCGAACTCACTCACAATATGGCCCATGGAGCTCTTGTCCACCTGTTCTTTTTATGTTCACGTATTCTTACGCGATTCTTATACATGGAACCTTTGACTTCTAGCTACTTCTCTTTATAAGAGATTTCTAAAGTTTCGTATAAATCCTTTAATTCTAAAGGTCGTCGCGTTGTTCCTTATGGAATGACACATAATGGGGGAGAGTTCTTTTGAACTTGTGCTTCATGGTAATATCTTTTTTGGGGTGTGCAGTTGTGGAATTTGCGATATAATTGCATCTTTTTATCTCTCGTTTCAGGTATGTTTACCTTTGTCTACATTGATTATTGATGTTTTATGAGGATTCCTATATTTCTTGTTCTTTTGTCTATTTTATGACAAAAAGGGGGAGAAATCTTGTAGTAAGGGGGAGTAAAATCTTTTTATCTACTACGACAATTGTCTACGACATTGTCATAGTGGGAGTAAAATCGATGTGCTTGTCATGTCAAAGCAAAAGTTAGTGTA
>JAJJMA010304142.1:0-14226 GCA_023529015.1 Papaver nudicaule | reverse complement strand
GAGATAAACGTTGCATTAATCTCCTTAAGAATATGACCAGAAACAAAAAAACTAATCAAGTTTAGGACATCGTCTCTTACCAAATCCCAATTCATTTGAAAAAATCGGGGAGTGAAGCCGTCTGGTCCCGGAGAAGAGTCTGGTTCCATGGAGAAGATTACCTTTTTTAGCTCCTACTTGGCTTAGAATTGAGCATGGCATTGTCATTGTTGTTGATCACCCTGTCCATCATTTTCAGATAATCAGAGCCCACTGGGGGATTTGATGTAGTGGCTACTGTTTTGAAGTGGTCCGTGATTGTAACCTCTATTTTTCTCCTTGCTTCAACCCAAACACCCATTGTTATCTTTGATAATTTCTATCATATTCCTTCTCCACCTGTTTTCAGTTTTCCTATGAAAGTAGCCAGAATTCCTATCACCTAGTTTAACTCTTGCTCACCACTCTTGTCTCTCCAAAATATATCTTCAACTGTGTACCAGTGAGCTAACACTTTCTCTATTTCTTTGATCACCTGCGTTCTGTTACTGAGGTTCGGGTTGGCAATGGTTCTTTCAAGGTTGATTTTGGCTTTTTTGATATTGAGAGATATGTTCCCGAAAACATGCTTGTTCCACAAAAAAAAAAAAAATGTTTGGTAGAGCGCAATTTGTAGATGGTTTGAGAAGCTATACTACCCGGCACCTGCTTGTTCCACGTATTGTTGATGATGTTAATGCAATCTTGTTCTCTGAGCCATATTCCCATGACGTTGAATGGTTTTTGGCCATTGACGGGTGGATGGTTGGTGTTTAGCATGATTGGAAGATGGTTGGAACCAACCGCACACAAGTGGTTGATGATGGCATTCTTGTTAGCTAACCTCCGTCTAATCTAGCTTCCGTTAATACTAAGTCAGACCTTCTATTCGACCAAGTAAAGTTGTACCCAACGAACCCTAAATCTTACAGGTTAGCTTACCTGAGAAGGCTTTTGATTTTATCCGCTTCGGATTTGATGAAACTACCCGTACCTTTCGATTTCAAACTGTCATTTGCTCTAATTTTCTTCACAAAGTTATCCAATTCGTTTTTATAACAAAAACATTTTTTTCTCACCGAAATATCAATGTTATCCCGCGAAAAACAGTCGTGGTGTGTCCGTTTTTTCAAAACTCAAAACTTCCTCCTGCCTGGGCACAACCGCACGCAAACGGAGATAGGCCTAACGTGTTTGTTTCATAATGTCAAAACTTCTTTTTCTATTTACTTCCTCCATTCATCAGATATTCCTTCTGCAGAAATTAGGTCACAACAATAATAATCTTCAGTAAGTTTTTTTCAATGGATTACCATATTTACATTAATTTCTTTTCATAATCTTTATAATAATCTCTTTTTCTCCTTTTGCGGTTCAATGTGCATAAATTTGTGTTTTTTAACAATAAAAATTAGGCATTTTCTCCATTTTCTCTTCACGATCTTTCCTACATTGGGATTAATTGTTCTAACATTTGACATACATATACTTTTATTTAATTAGTCTCTGTTTTTTCAAGAAAATTATTCCTAGGTTAATTTTTTTTTTTTAAATACTAATCTATATTTCCCTTCTTTAATTTTGCATTTTCTGATCTTAATAAATGTTTCATCTTTACATACTTTAGATTTTGATTTTTTTTTTGTTTTTAATGAAAAAGATAAAGTTTTGATTGCCAAATACATTTTTGAATTACTTTGGATATTATGAATATAGGGATTTTTTTGTTTGGACAATTTTTATAATGTTCATATTCATACATTGTTAAAATCACATTTTTGAGGAGAGAAAATGAAGCTATTTGTGCGTGTAATCGAAGCTAGGAATTTAAGAGGAATGGATTTTAATGGATTGAGTGATGCATATGTCAAATTAAAAGTTGGCAAACAGAAATTCAAAACCAAGGTTGTAAAGAAAAGCTTGAATCCTTCATGGGGTGAAGATTTTAGTTTTCGAGTCGAGGATTTGAAAGAAAAACTTCGTATTTATGTTCTTAATGAAGATAAATACTTCAATGATGAATTCGTGGGGAAACTTAAAATTCCAATTTGGAAGATTTTTGATGCAGAGAATAAGTTTCTCGAAACTACTTGGTATTCTCTTCAACCCAAGAATAAGAAATCTAAGAACAAAGATTACGGTACGTGGATAAGCTATCATTTATCAATTTTGATTGTTTCCTTTTTTGATTAGAATCCGAATGTCTTTACTTGAGTTTGCCGTTTTAGAAATGTTTAGATTTATAAGCCGTGCTATCAGAGATGATTAATGAAGAATCAATGTTGCTGATCAGCATAAGTGAGTACATTTCATTCGTGTATACGGGAAGACATACCTAAGTCCCTGAATGTCGAATGAAAATAACACACCACAATCATTCATTTTGAGCAATGTTGATTGCTTTGATACAGTTAGGAGGTTTAGAGAGTGAGAGAAATGGAGGGATTTTTTGTAGATAAACAGGTTAGCTTAGTACATTTTATACTTATGAATATGACCTTGGAGCTTTTGTGAGTACAAGATGTAGCCCGAGAGTGCCATATCAGTTATACTGTTAATGGGGATTTCTTTGTTATAATTTGTAGGTGAAATTCGTGTGGCGATTTCGTTATCTTTGAACAACTCTACTGTTGAGGAATCACCGTCTGGTAGTTCTAATGATGCGCTTAACTGCGACAAATATTCGGACTTCACCAGTGATTCCTCATCTGTGTCATTATGGTCATCTGTAAAAAGTCCTACAAGGACAGCTTCAACTAAAATGGAAGAAGCAACGTCTGGTAAGGAAGAGAAGCTGAATTCACAATCAATTGCAGGCCGTTTTGTTCAAATTTTCCAAAGAAGTGAAACTACATCAACTCCCAGTCGAAGTCTTTCTGAATCAGACTTATCTGATAGACCTGAACCTGATGTTAATGAGAATAGTTTTGAAGATCCATCTGGTGGTAGCACCTTTGGTGAAGTAATTAAAATGATGGAGTCGAAAGATCAGGGAGGCGATATGCCAAGCAATTTGCAAGGTGGAATTCTTTTAGACCAGTCTTATGTGGTTGCACCTTCTGACCTGAATTCTTTACTTTTTTCACCAGACTCGAATTTTCCAAAAACCATGGCAGACTTACAGGGAACAACAGATCTCCAATATAGACCATGGAAATTAGATGATAGTGGTGAGAAATTAAAAAGAGTTATGACCTATGTAAATGCCGCTACTAAATTAATCAAGTCTGTGAAAGCCACTGAGGAGCAAACGTATTTGAAAGTGGATGGGAAGGTTTTTGTTGTTCTAGCAAGTGTGAGCATACCTGATGTTATGTATGGGAGTACTTTTAGGACGGAAATACTCTACTGCATAACACCAGGTCCTGAATTGCCATCAGGAGAGCAGTCATCGCGACTGGTAATATCATGGCGACTGAATTTTATACAAAGCACCATGATGAAAGGCATGATTGAAGGTGGGGCTCGACAAGGACTGAAGGAGAGCTTTAAGCAGTATGCTGAAATGTTGTCTCAGAGTGTTAAAGTAGTTGATTCGAAAGATCTTGGGTCCAGCAAGGAGCAGTGTTTAGCTTCTTTGCAAGTGGAACCACAGTCGATTTGGAAGCTTGCTAGACAATATTTTATGAATCTTACGGTACTTTCTACGATTGTTATGGGAGGATATGTTCTCCTGCACATATTTGTAGCCATGCCTAACAAAATTCAGGGGCTTGAGTTTGATGGGCTAGACTTGCCAGATTCTATTGGCGAATTTATTGTTTGTGGGATTCTAGTTCTTCAACTACGAAGAGTTTTCGAGATAACAGTACGCTTCATGCATGCCAAGAAACAAAATGGTATTTATCAACTTTGCTATTTTAATATGCTTATTCATTTTATAGGCAAGATTTACAGTAGGTTACATGTGGTTCGATCTGGAAATCTCTTCTTTTATTATTTATATTTACTAATATTTTCCTGACTGGAGGTCATCATGATCTGATTTCGTTAGTTGCAGCGAGCTAACAAGTATGTCCAGTTTGTAGATATTCTATTCTCTTAGAATAATTTATTGAGCCACATGACATATATGTGTTCGTTGTTGATTAGACGGTAGATCAAACAATCATTGGATAGTTGATAGATAGGATTTTTGTTTCTCCATATGTAGTCCAGTTTCATGAAATGGTCAGCTCATTAGTATGTGTATGGGCATCTTCAGTATCTAATACCCTTTCGTGTTTATCGTCGGGTTTGGACCCCATCATTAGAGGAGATCCTTAAATAAAATATAATAAAATAGCCTTGAATGTGGTAAATGCTCTACTCAGGTGATCTTTTACGGTAACCTCGGTGCAGGGGTCTTGCTGATGGGTGAACTTTGAGATCAGATTAAAACTCTGTGTTCACATCATATGGAATGGCTATAACCAAATTCATATACCTGCAAGTGTCTATACTACTTTCAGTGGTTTAGTGTCTTAACGTTTCATTCCTTGTTATATGAAATAAAATGTCGTTTTCCCTCTTACTAGTGATGATTTCTTTATGAAACTGATAAATTCCCTGTCATGTCGTCAAATTAAGGTAGTGATCATGGAGTGAAAGCGCAAGGGGATGGTTGGTTGCTAACTGTTGCCTTGATTGAAGGAAGTTCCTTAGCAGCTGTAGAATCAAGTGGATTTTCAGATCCGTACGTGGTCTTTATTTGTAATGGTAAAAGAAGAACCAGTTCCATAAAATTTCAGAAACCCAACCCTCAGTGGAATGGTAATATATTTTCTCGAGATTCAGCTTTATATATGTATGTTCTAGGAGCTGTGTCATGTCACTTATAAATGTAAGCCACAATCACCATTGTCAGAAAAACAGTTTCACGTGAATTTCTTATAGGTTGTTCAACAGCATTATTATTATTGATTATATTGTTGCAACCTTGTCTGGTCGGCAGAAATTTTTGAATTTGATGCGATGGATGAGCCTCCTTCTATGCTGGAGGTTGAAGCATATGATTTCGATGGACCTTTTAGTGAAGCTATATGCCTGGGACATGCTGAAATAAATTTCTTGAAATCCAATCTGTCTGATCTTGCGGATATCTGGATCCCTCTTAAAGGAAAATTAGCTCAAGCATGTCAGGCTAAGTTGCACTTAAGAATATTCCTGAACAACACAAGAGGTTCCAATGTTGTTAAAGAGTACTTAGCAAAGATGGAGAAAGAGGTTGGAAAGAAGGTGAGTTAGCTGCTGTAGTAGGAATTCATCTTACAAATTGCAATTACTATTCTTGTTTCTGATATTGACTCGATTTTTCTTTTTTAGATTAATCTCCGGTCGCCTCAAACAAATTCAGCCTTCCAAAAAATATTTGGGCTTCCACCAGAGGAGTTTCTCATCAATGATTTTACTTGTCACCTAAGGCGTAAGATGCCACTTCAGGTACCCATTACATCTGACACAGGTTGTGTAGTAGGAAAGTGTTAAACTTGATGATTCGTTATCATTTCAGTAACAGTAAACCTGCACTTCGCCACCCATTTTGCTTGTCGTACTCTTTATTATTGCTATTGCCAGGCTCGACTCCTAATTTACGGATCAATATAGCAGTTGCTTGAACCTTATGATTTATGGACCTTATGGTTGATTGGTGTTTGCTGTGCAGGGTCGACTTTTTTTGTCTGCCAGAGTAATTGGGTTCCATACAAACATGTTTGGACATGTAACAAAATTCTTCTTTCTCTGGGAAGATGTAGAAGATATTCAGTTACTTCCTCCAACCCTGGCTTCAATGTGCAGTCCATCCATTATATTTATATTACGCAAAGGCAAAGGTGTTGATGCAAAGCATGGTGCTAAAACACAGGATGAGGATGGAAGGCTGAAGTTCCATTTCCAGTCCTTTGTGTCTTTCAATGTTGCACAGAGGTATATATGTTTTCTCTCTCTCTGATACACATATGCATGCACACACACGCATACGCCGAAGCACACTGTTAAGTATATCTGGTTAGACCAATCACAAACCAATATAAATATGCTGAAGTATTTTGTGTGAGTTTAGCAGTTATCACTTGAAATCATTCTTCTTATTCATGATGGTTTTATAAATCACCGGCCAATTTAAAGTCAAATTTAGTTTGAAGGGAAGGCTAAAGGAGCAGAGCACACCACTATTCCAATGGTCTTTTTAACCTTTTCTCTCTAGTTTACTCTTATTTCGTCTTCTTTGTGTCTTCTTTATACCAGCACCAGCATAGTCACCATTGTCATCCACTCTTCAGTTTTCTCTCTTCATGAATTTCTTACCTATAGTACTGCAATCGAGTTGTAAACAACGCATTAAATTTGGTTGCACCAAGATAGTGTAAATAGAACTCCAGTTTTATCGTAGGGCCATTTTGTCTAAAATCTGTTGCTCCTCTCAGTCAAAATGGGGTCCTTTAGCATGAAAACATGTCCTTAAATTACAAATTTGTCTTTTTGAACATCCGGTAATCTGATGCAATATGCAATAGACACCAACATTTATAAGAAGTTTTCCCAGTGATGTTCAAAAAGTTAAAAATTCGAAGTTATGGGTTTTAATGTGCTGTGTAGTTCACCTTCACCTATCAAAAATTTATATCCCTTGGATAGCCTATGAAAGATTTACCAATATATTGATTAGTCACAGTACCTAATAAGTCCAGTGTTCCATTAAAGTTGTGTAAGACGATCATTTCTACGACCTATTAACTTATACAGGACAATAGTGGCATTATGGAGAGCAAAATCTTTGAGTCCTGAACAGAAGGTGCAAATAGTTGAAGAAGAATCTGGAGTTAAAAGCCTGCGAACGCAAGAGAGTGGATCTTTCTTGGGCCTTGAGGATGCAAGTATGTCAGAGATCTATTCCTCTGTTCTTCCTGTTATTGTGAGTTCTCTTTCCACTAACAAGTTATTATGGCAGTAGTTTCATCTAACTAAGTATCCATGAGCTTTCTTATCCAGCCAACCTTCTGAATGTTCTCCCCAATCTACGTTTGCAGTGTTATTTAGTTTTTTTAATGAATGTTTAGATTAACTAAACTACTTCTGCCACTTCTCTTCTCATTTTCAATTAGAGGATTATCTACTTTGAAAACATCATTTGTACCCGTTGTCCTGAAGATATAAATTACCTATGAAGAATGGGAAAGCTCAGACTTAACATACGCTTGTTGTTTTACACTATCAGTGTCTCGCTTTGGTTCCAGTGGAATACGAAATTTATAGATTTTTGTTTTGGTGTCAGAGTGATTTCTTTATGGAAGTGTTTGATGGAGGTGACCTGGATCGTAGGGTAATGGAGAAAGTTGGATGTCTTGACTACACTCATTCACCATGGGATTTGGTGAAGTCTGAACCTGAAATGTACCAGAGGCAAATTTGCTACAAATTTGACAAAAAGTTTGCTTGTTACGGAGGAGAAGTGACAAGCACCCAACAGAAATCTATCTTTTCTGATAAAAAAGCTTGGATTATTGAAGAGGTCATGACCCTTAACGGTGTCCCGCTTGGCGACTACTTTACTGTATGGCCTTCACTATAACTTTCTTATTGCTTTTATTTCTTTGAGAATTTTGGTTCCTAATTCAGATCTCTCTCTCCCTCTGCAGGTTCACTTGAGATATCAAATAGAGGATATCCCCTCAAAATCAAAGTCGTGTAATGTACAAGTACACTTTGGAATTGCATGGCTCAAAGGAACAAGACATCAGAAAAGGATCACAAAGACAATTCAGTCCAGTCTTACTGATAACTTGAAAGCAAAGTTCAATCAAGTTGAGAAGGAATTTGTGGCAGGGAGCTAATGGCTATATGCATTGCTTATTTTAGGTAATTCTTGCTGAATTTTTCATGTGTATTTATCTGAGATGAGTTTTTGACATATAAATTCTATGTATAACAGTGTGTTTCAAAGCACAAAACTGTACATCTTTGAGGAGGGAGGAGGGCCAACAGAGGATTCTTCGTCTCCATTTCTCCAAAGACAAATCTACACGTATTCTTAAGTAAGCGTATCATGACTGGATCAATAAAGCTAACTTGCAGGACCAATTTTTTTACTTTTCTCACACCAGTTTTCTACTGTGATTGTTTCAACTATAACCCTGATTATTTTCTTTTTCAGTTAGACGCATAGGGATCTTCTTGATCAAGAACTTGGATACAAGATAGTCGACAAGCCCAGGAAAAACTGTGGGTTTCAATTTTTTTCACAAGTTCTGGAAAAGAATGTATAGAACGTAACCATATATAACTGAATTTGTAGATTTTTTGTTCTAATTTTTGAGCAACTGAAACGTTATAGATAATTGTTAATAAGATAACACATATCTGTTCACTTTCTTATTCTTCTTCATCTGAAAAACCATCCGGGTCTGGGATTAACTCTTTCACATAGAAGGCAGAAGTGGCATCATTCTCAAGTTCATAAAACTCCCATCCATCATTTTTTGATGAACATCCCCGGGTCATCTTCGATTTCCTTCACTATTGACTTCCAGTTAAGGTCCTGCTTGTTCTGATAGTTCTTGACAACAGTCATTGAGTCAAGTTTCTCTTTTTAGTGAGCAGCTTGAGTCGGATGGAATTGGGATTTGAAGCACAGTCTCCTCCTTGAAGTCCTTAAATATGGCAGTCATGACAATTCCTCCAGGTCTATGGTTGGACATATTTGACAGTCTCAATGTCGTTGTAGTATGAACACAACAAAAGTTGTCTCTACAGGAACAACTTGGCAAAATGAAGTCAGGACCCACTACCCTAGCTGCCTGTGGTCTGGTATTGGCCTGCGCTCCCTGAGTACTGAGTAGACCCACGGCCCCAGTAGACATGTCCCAGAGTGGGTCCAAGTCCAACCCCCATGGTCTTAAATTGAAAAAGCTCAACTGGGGGTAGTGTAACTTCCACCGGACAAATGAAAAGCTCAACTGCTCAGAGCATCTCAACACCGGTGATATTAACAAAGAAAACTTGTACTTAATTAATCATGAAATTAAAATGTCATAACTTCTCTCACGTTCCCAATAAAGTAAAGTAGCTCTAGTCATTTCATTAAGTTGGCGTCCTTTGGTTTACCAAAGGAGATAATAATATCTTCTTGACTTTTGGTCTTCGATGAAATCTCCTTTTGACTAATAATCTCTCTCTTGATCTCCATCGTCAGATATTCGGAGATTTTGATGCATGTTACAATAATGCTAGGATGGCAACATCTGGCGAGATAAACACATGAGAGAGATATTATTGATTAACATAGTATGAATGCATGTACATGTAGAGATATCATAGCTAGTCTATGCACTCCATACTCCTATCCCCTACAGTATGAATACTAATTCTGTACGTCTTCCTTTCACTTCAAAATTTTCTTGGAAAATCTGCAAAGCTCACTGTTGAAACAAGGTTTTCATTTTTCTAGTGAAAGTAAAAATGGAGTTCTACTGTTCTAGTCCTTTGTATAGAAAGTAATATTTGGTTTTGTTATTAGTACCTTGATGTACATTTTTTTCTTCTTCATGAAACTGATCCAGCTAGAGAAATCAAGTTGTGGTTTTTAGTACTATTTTAAAGTTTTGATACTCATCAAATAAGATAAAGTTGGAAGCAGGGAAGAAGAAGTTTGGAAATGGGTTCTTGTTGGAATGAATTTGAAGCTAATAATGGTTTACTGGAATTATTGTTTTCTTGGTCTATAGAGGACATATGCAACGCTGATCTTTACAAACAGAAGGTCTTTTTCTCTCCATATTCTGTGTGTTTTTAGTGAACATGATAAAGATATGCATGTCTGTATGTATTTTTATTTTGTTTTACCGTTTCGGGAAAACCCATAAGATTTTGTTGGTCTTTAGCACTGGGTAGCAATCTCTTCTCTTGTTTTCAACATTTTAAGTTTGTAAAAATGAAGTCCAGGCTAATGCATGCATTTAGGATTGCATATTTCCTACATGGCCTTGGATAAAGAAGATGAAGTGATCCATTTTGCTAGCTTGCTCTTAGACCCATCAAATTATTAGTAAACTTAGCTATTTCGTATGTTTAGAAACCTAAAAATGAAGTCCAGGCTAATGCATGCATCCAGGAGTTGCATATTCCCTAGCTACATGGCCTTGGATGGGGGAAGATGAAGTGACCCATAGTGCTAGCTTGCTCTTAGACCCATCAAATAATTAGTAACTTAGCTGTTTTTGTGTTATGCATGTGTCTAAATTTAGCTGTTTTGATTTTTGTAGGTTAAACGAATACCTGAACATTTTCAATCAGTTGAGCAATATCTTGGTTCTTATGTGTACCCTTTAATTGAAGACACTCGTTCCGAGTTGTGTTCGATGATGGATGTAATTTCGGATCTTCCATATGCTGAAGTAATTTCGCTAGAGAAGACTGAGAGTGCTGGCTCAGTCTTATACGTCCTTAAGGCTCGAAGTTGGAAAAATCGATACCCTGAAAGTGACACAAAGCCTTATGAACCAAAACAAGGGGACCTATTGCTTTTGTCTGAAGATTCAGTACCTGAATCTGTTACTGATTTAGGGAGGAAAAGGACATGGTATTTTGCTTTGGTCACTGATGTTGATGTTCTTAAGAATAAGTGTAAGGCAGGAGAAAGGGTGGAGGACCATAATGGTAAAGTGGATGATGACATGCTACTTACAAGTTGCAAGGTCCTAACGTCAACGGTTAAGATTAGTGAGGGCATGCAGAACTCACTTTTTGCTGTGTTTCTTACAAACATTGCAACCAAGACTAGAGTTTGGAATGCATTGCACATGTCCGAAAACAGGGAAATCATCAATGAAGTTTCGGTATCACAGGTAAAAGAGAATTGCGATCTCTGCTCTTCTCAAGATTGTAGTGTTTGGCCTGAAATAATTGGTGCGGGATTGTTATCATTTGATCTTAATGAGTCCCAAAAGGCTGCATTATCGGGTTTAATAAAATCAATCCAGTGCAATCATCGACCATCTGTTGAACTCGTGGGAGGTTCACCAGGGACAGGAAAAACATCAACCGCAAGCATCTTGCTGTACGAACTTCTAAAAAGGGATTGCAGAGCACTTGCATGTGGGCAAACTAATGTTGCAGTGGCAGAGTTTGCTCGGCGTGTCCTAAAGCTTGTTAAAGAGCCTAGCAACATCTACCTGGGCAATACTAATTCCTCATTTTCATTGGGAAACTTACTCTTGTTCGGGAATGATAATAGTTTATGTGATTACGACGATTGCAAGGAGATAGATTTAAACTATCGAGTCGACAGATTGCTAGAATGTTTCTCTCCGCAGACCGGTTGGACCGAGTGTTTCAAAGCCATGATAGATTTCCTTGAAAATTGTTCATCTCAGTATCAAGCATTTCCAGAGATCCAGTGTTCATTTCTGAAATTCACGAGAAAGCAGTACCGAGCATTGGCCTCCACACTCAAAAAATGCATCAGTGTTTTCTGCAACCATATGTCTAATAGGGTTCTTTTGCAAAATAAGTTTGAGAACTTGGTTAATCTTCCTGATCTGCTTGAGCCTATTGATACTTTGCTGTTTCAAAATGATATTGTTGATGATGAGCTAAAAGCAGTCTTTGCTCGTCTGCAAGTAAGCGGTACCAGAGAGAAACTTGAATGTGATGCATCTTGGTCTTGTGCTTCAAGTATGCTGTACAACTTGATAATTGAATCTATTGGTGTTCTAAAATCTCTCTGTCTTTCTCTTGATGATTGCTTTGAAGATTTGAAGGACAGAAATTCGGTGATAAAGTTTTGTTTTCAAAATGCTTCACTCATTTTCTGTACAGCATCCAACTCGTATTGTCTGCATAACATGGAAGTGAAACCACTTGACGTGCTGGTTGTCGACCAAGCTGCTCAGTTAAAAGAGTGTGAATCAACAATACCTCTACAACTTAAAGGCATACGGCATGCTGTTCTATTTGGAGATGATTTTCAGCTGCCAGCAACAGTTAACAGCAAGGTGATATACTTGGGATGTAGTTTTTAAGTCCTGTTCATCAACTTGTGTTTTCACTTTTATGCACTTAGCTACCTTACATTATTCTCAATGTTTTCACTTGATCATAACTTCAATTATTGTTTAGGTTGCTAATCATGCTGGGTTTAGGAGAAGTTTATTTGAAAGGTTGAGTTCTGTGGGTCACTCGATCCACCACCTAAATATTCAGCACAGAATGCTACCTACAATTAGTTTTTCAAGTTCCATCTTTTCTCAAGGCGCAATGTTGAATGCTCCAAATGTCTGCTGTAAGAGTTATGAAAGGCAGTATCTTCCAGGACCAATGTTTGGTCCCTACTCATTCATAAATATTTCTGATGGAAGAGAGGAGCTAGACAAAGGTGCACATAGCTGGATAAATTTTGTTGAAGTAGCAATTATCATGAAAATAGTGCGAAACCTATATAAAGGTACGACTGTTTTAGCTAGACACCTTATAAATGCTGTATGTTAGTGGAAATATTTCTAGTAAATTTCACAGACTTTTTACTACTACGTTTTACAATCAGAGTATTCTAATATTAAGGAAAAACTTACATTTACAGCATGTCAAGGCTCCAAACTTAAGCTAGAAATTGGGATTATATCCCAGTTTGATGCTCAAGTCACTGCATTGCAAGACAAGCTTTTGAGCAAGTATGAGAACTTCGAGGGTTTTACTTTGAGGATAAAGACTGTTGATGACTTCCAGGGAGGCGAAGCAGATATTGTAATAATATCTACTGTAAGATGTAATGGTAGTGAATCAATCAGGTTGCTTTCCAATCCTCAGTGTTGGAATATCGGCTTGACAAGAGCTAGGTAAGGTTTTACCATCTCAACTTAGTATTTTTGCTAGATATACTAGTCTCTTACTGAAATTGTTGTTGTAGGCACTCTCTATGGATACTGGGAAATGATAAAGCTCTATCAAATAGTGGATCTTTTGGGACATCATTAGTCCAAGATGCTAAAAACAGACAATGCTTCTTCAATGCTGACGAAGACAAAGATCTTTGTAAAGAGATTTTGGACGCTAAAGAACAACTAGACCAATTAGATGATCTGCTTAATGAGAACAGCATACTCTTTAGGAGTTCAAGGTGGAAGGTATGAAGTTAGTTCTTATGGATGTTAAAAGGGTTTCTCTCTTAATTATATATGGGTTTTCTACTATTTGGGGTTTGTGTTTTTGCATTTATATACAATTTAATAATGTTTATTAATCTGCAATTTTCTTATGTGTCTTAAATTGTTGTAGGTTCATTTTAGTGATAGCTTTAAGAGGTCTTTTCTGAAGTTGAAATCTTCCCAAACACGAAAGCTTGTTATTGCTTTACTGCTTAAGCTTTCTAGTGGATGGCGACCGAAAAAGGTTAAGATAGAATCCCTTGATAGAAGCTCATCGCTTGTCAAACATTTTAAGGTTCAAGGTGATCTTTATATTGTTTCTAGCGTTGACATTGCCAAGTTCTTAAACTATACCCAAGTTTTGAAGATATGGGATGTATTACCGCTTGTGGAGATACCAGCACTTCTCAGGCGTCTGGATAGTGTTCTATGTATGTACACCAGTAATTTCATTGGCCAATGTAATCGAAAACATTACGATGGGTATGTATGATTGTTACTTTAAAGATATGTAACTTTTTATTGTTTGTCTAAACTTTCTGTAGTTCTAATCAGTTTTCACTATCATATCTGGTTTTAATGCAGGAAGTTGGAAATTCCTATGATTTGGGGTACTTTAGGAGATACTGTTCGCTATAAAACATTTAGGACTGAAGCTGGATGCTTCTCAAGCAAGGGGGAATTTGATGAAGAAAGTCATCTTGAGAACTCGAAAGTTAGTGATAGTTTGTTATTGATGAAATTCTACTCGTTATCTTCTGGTGTCGTAGACCACTTACTTTGTGCTAGTGACGGAACAGAACTCGAGCTTCCTTTTGAAGTAACAGATCAAGAGTCAGATGTTATACTTTTTCCAAAAAGTACATTTATTCTTGGAAGGTCTGGGACAGGGAAAACAACTGTTCTAACTATGAAGATGATTCGATCGGAGCAACAACACTTTTTCTCTTCAGAAGGAATTTTTGAAACGGAGAATAATGCACTAATATATACTCCTTCCAGGAGTTTAATTACAGAAGATCATGTGGTGTTTAAAGGTCCCGTGTTACGGCAAATTTTTGTGTCTGTTAGCCCCAAGTTGTGCTCG
>JAJJMA010304086.1:0-13078 GCA_023529015.1 Papaver nudicaule | reverse complement strand
TATACATTAGCATTTGGTGGTTTCCAATTGCTATTGCTATTCCTGTTTGATGAATTATGATTGTGAGGCAAAGTAGGAAAATTCGTAACTAGAAGATCTAAATGCTTATTAATGCGCATGACAGTGCTTGTAGGGTTTAGAGATTTCCCTTGATAGATGTTTTCACATCTTTCTTTCCATAATATCCAGCATCCAATCAGCATAGTATAGTTGAGCTTCCAGTGAACTTCATCAGCTATGTTAGGTGGTTTTGTGAACCAAGATATAGCCCAATCTCTTATTGAGTTAGTAGCTATTCTAACTGCCTCAATATCGACCCCCAGTTTCAACCATGTTTCCTTAGCGTGAGGGTAGGTAATTAATATGTGATGCACCGACAATGATTACAGTGTATTTCAATACCTCTCTTAAACTGAGCCACTCACACCTTGCATCCATCATCACCACCTGCATACCACCATCCGCAGTCTCCACCAGCAAAACAGTAAGGAAGAGGCCAGTGTCATCCATCACGCAACAACAACAACTCATCACCACCTTCTATCCACCACCACCAGCACCTCGACGACGTCATCACCATTAACACAGCCACGGCCACAGCTTGAGGGGTCTCCTGTTTGCATCCATATTACCAGCCGCAATTGGGTTTTGTTTTCTAAGTTTCTTGCACTTTGAACTCTTTTAAATCTTTTGATTATAATAGTTGAGAACATGAACTCCATGCTTAGCTAATTTCGTGTTTGGTTTGGGATTTTGAAACTATTTTGATTTGAGTCTTTATTCAAGTTAATCTTTCTTTTAATTATTGTTTTATTGTTTGTCTTCTACGGTGCTTATAATCATGGATTGCTTGCATGATATGTAACTGTACAATTGAATAACGTGCTAGTATACTATTGAAGATTTTAGAACCTCAATCTGTAATTGTTGAGGTGATTCAATCACAAGTAGCAAAACATTAACGTTGCGGAGGGATTCCGTAGACAATAGTGTGTAGATGATAACCCTAAATTCACATGTCGATCTTATGAACATGTGGTTAGGATCGATCCGACTCATAGAATAAATCGGTTGATTTCGTTACACTTTGAGAGCTTATTCAAAGTGGCTTGATTGGATACGATTTTGCAGAGAGATTATTCTGCAAAGTTATTTTGGAGTCCATATAGACTTGTTGAGCTTATAACATGTCTAGGGTTGTTAGTAAACATATTTTGAAGAAGGTTGTGTTTGTGTGATTAATTCGATTCATGTTCAATAGTGAAAATTGATTCCTCAACCATTATCATCCCATTCATTACATAAACACCAACATTGCATTACATTCATCAGGAAATTAGATTCACAACTTAGCTCACTCCTTCAGGAACGAACCTTCTTATCCATACTATTATTTAGTTTAAAGAAGTAAGGAATATATTTTTGTGTGAGTTCAACACTCATCATCACATATTTCATTGGGAGATTTAACTTCAAATTCCTCTTTCTAGCTATCTAGGTAATTGCCATCACCAAAATTTTGCGTCAGCCATATTTAGGCGAATGTCAAGGTCTTCTCAGCAGAACCTACTGAAATATCAGTTTTTTGTGCACAACTCCATGACTAAGTAGAAACTTGCATTAAAAAACCTCTCAATAAGAGTAAATTTAAAAATTTTGATTCTTTTATAGAGATACTTTCGTAAGGTACAATATTGAAGATGAATACCAACAATTTTAGTACAAAATTTTGTCCTCTTACTAGTTGTTGCAATACTAATACAAGTCACTCTAATCTTTGATGATTTAATAATTTGTGAGATATTAAGTAGACCTACATTGAAATCACCCAGGAGGCTCAAGTGTATATGCAAAAGTTGGCAATCCGTAATTGAGAAAGATGAGAATTTCCTTGATTTGTACCATACCCGTGAGAAACAAGACCTTATTTTTGTCAAAACTCCCAACTATACACTACGGGAAAAACCATCATCGACAACTCATCGACAAAGTTGTCTTTCATATACTACAACTCATACCCGGGAGTCGTCTAGGCATGGGGTTGTGGTAAGTCTGAACTTTGATGCAACTCATGGCTATGAGTTGTGAAGCAGTTGTGGTTCAGTCGTCAACTACACCTGGAGACAGTTGTGATTCTATCTCGAAACTATATTGATAGTATAACACAACTCATGTAGAGGTTGTATGTCAATCTCTCACAACTGTATATGGGTATAGTAGAAAGCAATAACACAACTCTCAGTTAAGTCGTGAAGATGTTCTTACACAACTCATACTTGAGTTGTGAACAATAATGTCACTACACAAGTTAGGGTTGTAGCCCCTATCTTGAACAACTCCTAATTGAGTTGTGAGACTTGGTTTCACAACTTATCTCAGTAGTTGTGTTCAAATACTAATTAGGAAAAAAAATATAGAAAATACACCGGTGACTATTCACATTCAGATTTAAACGAGTATTAATTTAAACTTAATGATATTTATTAATTAGAATTGAATAATTTACAAGAGGGGTTCTCAATGCTAAGTTAGAAGCATATGTACAACTCATGAAAAAAATCCAAAAAGAACTTGTAGCCTAAGCTTCTAACTTCAAAATCTACTGAGGCGCGCAGACTTGTATTCCTTTAACTTTACAAATGTACAAAAGACTTCTATGGTTTACAGAGGTACAAAAGACCTTTACAGAGGCACACAAAACTTTTGACAAGTTACTGAGAAGAAGGGACATGATCCTATCACAGAAGGGTGCGATCTTGTCATCCAAAGCCCGGCAAATATCATCCACAACCCCAACAGAAATGGCACAAACCTGATACTCCTCAAAATTCTGCAAACCCATTTCCAAATACTTGTAGAATTCTTGCATGTACTTGGTGAATTCAGAACCTGTAGCATCTGCATTCAAAGAACAAACATGTCAAAAACCCATCGGTGATAGAATCAAAGACCTATAATCAATGGACTCTATTATAATTCAATATTTGCTCACCTGTCAGTTTTGATCCCAATGACCTCCATTACAAACTGAAAACAAACAAAAGTAAAGTGGTCAGTAAATTGTTGTCACACAAAAAGATTGGAATGGAGCACAAGGAAATGCACAAAATAAAAAGCACTACAGTAGGTAGCATGTGCTGCCCCAATAAATAAAACGAAAAGAGATATGAGCAAATTATACTATAGGGCAGTTGATGTATTTGAACGGATTACCTGGTGAGCTCCGCAAATGAGATCAAGATTGAGTTTCTGAAGGAACTCAGCAACCTTGTTAGGCCCAATACATCACACATACACAATCAAAAACCTTATTTAGAAATTCTAAACTACTAGCACAAAGTATACATGGTATCTAAGCAAAAAAATTCACACAAACCCTTTATTGTAATCTCATTGCACAGATATTGCAAACAAATAGAAACTAAAACCTGCAAAGTATACATGGTATACAAAGCAGAGCCCTTTAAAAAAAATCATTTCAAACAAACCCTTTATTCCCCTGCATCAAAGACCTTGAACACATACAAATTAGTTAATCTTTGAAGGTAAGGTAGCATACCCAGATATAAGTATTCCACCAAACAAAATTATTAATCACTAGCAAAAAGAAACCCTTTCAACTACTCCATATGGCACACAATTAAACCAACAAAACACCGATTCACACTAAAGTTGATCCATAACCATCACTACAAACGCCTCTAGCAGAAACACAGACTTTCCTAAAGCACAAAAGATATCGATTATGCACATGATTTCCTATGGTACCAAAATTGTATCTTTACACTAGTTATTAGTTCATATTTGATCTAAGAATACACACACACACATATAAACCATCTTAAGATTCAGTAGAGCAGCTACACAATCACAAACATCTAGGCAGAACTGATAGTAGCTCAGAGTTCACAAAGTATCAAAAACGGAACCCATGAAAATTAATCATTTTCACACTAACACTTCATTATAATCTCATTAACTCAGATTATTAACCAAG
The DNA here is from genome assembly GCA_023529015.1 of Papaver nudicaule. Taxonomy (NCBI): domain Eukaryota; kingdom Viridiplantae; phylum Streptophyta; class Magnoliopsida; order Ranunculales; family Papaveraceae; genus Papaver; species Papaver nudicaule. Next base: position 9,081 of record JAJJMA010304086.1, on the reverse strand, counting down.
TAAAACACCCCCAAATCAAAAATTCTAGCAACAACATTTTACAGATTCACTTTTGCTGCGAAAACATTTTACAGATTCACAAATTTTTATATTCCAAAACGAATACACCCTAGAAATGAAAACTGAAGAAATTAGATCTCTGGGTTCTTGATTTCTGGAACTCTTTCAATCTATCTGTTTAGATGAAAAAAACCATAAATTGAAAAATCAAAAAAAAAAAAAATCTAACAAAACCCTATAACTTTAATCCTAAACAAAACTTAATCAACATGAATGGAAACAAATCATACGAGTTTGAGATAAGTTTAATTTAATTAAACAAAACCAGTATCAGAAAACCCCCAAGAGAAATTACTCAAAAAAATTGACCTGAACGAAGCAGAAATGTGGATTTTGTATCTGATTTGTGTGGATTGAAAACAATAACTTCTTCCAATTCTTCTAATTAGATCGAATGAGAGAAGAAAGAGAGAGCTTCAGAAAAAGGAGAATATAAATCTTAGATCGGAGTTTACCGTAGAACAAAAATCAGATCGATGAATAGGTCGGAGTTTCAAATCTTCGTCTTCTTAACTACAAATCTTTATCGTTTTTCATTTTATAGTTAGGGTTCATCTTCTTCCTTTTCTTCAAACAACAATTAAATGAAAAGCGATAAAGATTTGAAGTTTCTTTATCTGATTTCTATAAATTGAAAAACAACATCTTCTTCTAATTAAATTAATACTTCTATTAAATCGACTGGGAGAAGAAAAAAAAGATCTTGAGAGAGCTGGAGAAAGAGGGAAAGAGAGGCGCAGAGAAACGAAGGAGAAAGAGAAAGAAAGAAAGAAATAAAGAAGAGGAATGAAGGATATTTTAGGTTTGGGGTTTGTTAAGGGATTTGTGGACGGTTGGATGAGAAAGGGGAGATCTAAACGGTGGAAAATATATTTGGAATCCTCATACAGATCAAGACTATGATCTGGCGGCTGGTATTGATTCTAGAGATTTGATGAACGGTGGAGAATCTATATAGATAGTCATACGGATTGTGTGCTTTCTCAATCTCGTATATTCGGTTATTTCGTATCAACCTTCGATCCGACCAAGAATCCGACTTAGGAGATAAATAATTAGTGATAATCTAGCGAACATTCATAGGTTTAGTGTGAACGATACCTATCGATTTGGTGCGTCAATGAAGTATTTGACTTATCAGATTAAGAAGCTTTTGTGCTTCTTCTGTGTTTCTTTTATGCTTAAAATTCTTCCGGGGGCGTTGCCCCCTAGACCCCCACCAGGGGCGGTCTCCCCTGGACCCCCACGACCTGACCTGTCAGGTCGACCACAGCCTGGGGGGCTACGCCCCCCAGGACCCCCTATGTTCTGGTGTTGAATATCTAAGAAATATGATGCTGTAAAAATTCTAAGAATTTGAAATTAGGTTTTTTATTTGACAGTTGAAGGAAGAATTATTTGGATTCAAGTTTACCGCATTTTATAGTAAATGGTAAATTCAAATTATTACCGTTGGTAGCTAGATGGAAATTCCATCGACATCGATTGTATTGACGTCGATGGAAATTCCATCGACATCGATTGTATCGACGTCGATGGAAATTGTATCAACCTCGAAGCTCGAGTGAGTTCTAACCTCAAATTTATCAAAATCCATCATGGAAACTGGTAAAGATGGAGCTCAGGTGTCGATTCGAACTTCAAATGTGGTAGAGCGACATAAAAACTATCAACTTCGAAGCTCCAAGTGAGTTCTAACTTCAAATTTAGCAGAATCCATCATGGAAACTGGTAAAGATGGAGCTCGGGTGTCGATTAGAGCTTCAAATGTGGTACAACAACATACGATCTATCAACCTCGAAGCTCGAGTGAGTTCTAACCTCAAATTTATCAAAATCCATCATGGAAACTGGTAAAGATGGAGCTCAGGTGTCGATTCGAACTTCAAATGTGGTAGAGCGACATAAAAACTATCAACTTCGAAGCTCCAAGTGAGTTCTAACTTCAAATTTAGCAGAATCCATCATGGAAACTGATAAATATGGAGTTCATATGTCTATTCGAACTTCAAATGTGGTAGAACGACATACGAACTATCAACCTCGAAGGTCCGAGTGAATTCTAACCTAATATTTATCAGAATACATCATGGAAACTGATAAATATGGAGTTCATATGTCTATTCGAACTTCAAATGTGGTAGAACGACATACGAACTATCAACCTCGAAGGTCCGAGTGAGTTCTAACCTCAAATTTATCAGAATCCATCATGAAGCTAGTGAATATGCATCTCAGGTGTCGATTCGAACTTCAAATGTGGTAGAACGACATACGAACTATCAACCTCGAAGGTCCGAGTGAGTTCTAACCTAATATTTATCATAATACATCATGGAAGTTGATAAATATGGAGTTCATATGTCTATTCGAACTTCAAATGTGGTAGAACGACATACGAACTATCAACTTCGAAGGTCCGAGTGAGTTCTAACCTCAAATTTATCAGAATCCATCATGAAGCTAGTGAATATGCATCTCAGGTGTTGATTCGAACTTCAAATGTGGTAGAACGACATACGAACTATCAACCTCGAAGGTCCGAGTGAGTTCTAACCTAATATTTATCACAATACATCATGGAAGCTGATAAATATGGAGTTCATATGTCTATTCGAACTTCAAATGTGGTAGAATGACATACGAACTATCAACCTCGAAGGTCCAAGGGAGTTCTAACCTCAAATTTAGCAGAATCCATCATGAAGCTAGTGAATATGCATCTCAGGTGTCGATTCGAGCTTCAAATGTGGTAGAACGACATACGAACTATCAACCTCGAAAGTCCGAGTGAGTTCTAACCTAAAATTTATCAGAATACATCATGGAAACTTGAAATAAGGAGCTCAGGTGTGGATTCGAGGTTCAAATATGATAGAACGACATACAAACTATCAACCTCGAAGCTCCGAGTGAGTTCTAACCTCAAATTTAGCAGAATCCATCATGGAGACCAGTAAATATGAAGCTTAGGTGTCGATTCGAGCTTCAAATATGGTTGAAAGACATACGAACTATCAAACTCGAAGCTCTGACTGACTTCTAACCTCATATTTAGCAGAATCCATAATAGAAAACTGGAAATAAGGAGCTTAGGTGTGGATTCGAGCTTCGAATATGGTAGAACGACATACGAACTATCAACCTCGAAGCTCTGAGTGAGTTCTAACCTCAAATTTATCAGAATCCATCATGGAGACCAGTAAATATGAAGCTTAGGTGTCGATTCGAGCTTCAAATATGGTTGAAAGACATACGAACTATCAAACTCGAAGCTCTGACTGACTTCTAACCTCATATTTAGCAGAATCCATATTAGAAACTGGAAATAAGGATCTCAGGTGTGGATTCGAGCTTCAAATGTGGTAGAACGTCATACGAACTATCAACCTCGAAGGTCCGAGTGAGTTCTAACCTCTAATTTAGCAGAATCCATCATGAAGCTAGTGAATATGCATCTCAGGTGTTAATTCGAACTTCAAATGTGGTAGAACGACATACGAACTATCAACCTCGAAGCTCCGATTGAGTTCTAACCTCAAATTTATCAGAATCCATCATGAAGCTAGTGTATATGCATCTCAGGTGTTGATTCGAGCTTCGAATGTGGTAGAACGACATACGAACTATCAAGATCGAAGCTCCGAGTGACTTCTAACCTCAAATTTAGCAGAATCCATCATGGAAACTAATAAATATGGAGCTCAGGTGTTGATTCGAGCTTCAAATGTGGTAGAACGACATACGAACTATCAACCTCGAAGGTCCGAGTGAGTTCTAACCTCTAATTTAGCAGAATCCATCATGGAAACTGATAAATATGGAGTTCATATGTCTATTCGAGCTTCAAATGTGGTAGAACGACATACGAACTATTAAGATCGAAGCTCCGAGTGAGTTCTAACCGCCATGTGCAACACTTCAATTTTTTCATGTGCAACGGATATATCCGTTGCACAACAAAATCCGTTGCACATACTCATAAATCCGTTGCACATACTCATAAATCCGTTGCACAACAAAATCCGTTGCACAACAAACACGTTCATTGACGACTCATAATAAGAGTTGTCGTAGATAGATGTTTTTATTTTCCATCATAACCGTCCATTTGAATCTTCCATCATATCCGTCCATTTAAATCTTCCATCGTATCCGTCCATTTAAATCTCTAACCGTCCATTTAATAAAAAAAAAATCTCCTTTATCTTTTGTTCGATCTTTTCTCTTTTTCTTATCTTCGAAGCACAGCACCATTTCCATCTTCTTCGTTTTCTCCTCCTTATCACTTTTTTCCTTCTTCTCTGCAAACCACCACCACCATCTTCTTCTTCGGTTTCTCCTCCCCCTCTGAAAACCACCACCACCATCTTCTTCTTCGGTTTCTCCTCCTCCTCTGAAAACCTCCTCCTTCTCTGCAAACCACCACATACCACCACCATCTTCTTCTTCGTTTTCTCCTCGTTCTCTGCAAACCACCACCACCATCTTCCTTATCTCCATATTCTTCATCGATTGAAGTTTCAAACACCACCAACACTCTCTTACACAGGTCTGTACCTTATTTTGTAGATTCAGGGTTTGAAATCATTAGATCTGAGTTTGATGAAATCAAGATCTGGATTTGACATCACTAATTTGGCTTTTGGGTTTTTCAAGAGATTTTTGAATTAGGTTTTCAGTGTTTTGGGCAATAGCAACAAGTGAAGAAACTGAAGCTTTATCCATGAAATTTATGTGTTTGGTGGCGGAATTACAGGTGAGCTTTGAAGCGTATCATTCATGGAGGTTCGGTGCGGTGTTACGAGAAGATTAGTGCTCGAAATTATGGGATTTGAGGGTCAATTTCTGGACATTGAAATGGGTTTGATGGTGCTGGTTTGAGACGGGATTGGGTGCAGATTTCTGCAATTTCTGGGCAGTGGGATGTTGGGTGTTGTTACGTGAGACGGGATTGGGTGCAGGTAGAGTACATTCTCATAAACACCAAATGTCTAACAGCCTATTTTTGATATAGGTCAGCAATGTCTGCTACTGTCCTGTAAGTTCATGTAACTTAAGAAGCACTTGCTAGTACTTCTACGAGCAGTGCTGACATCATTATGTAGTTCACTTACATGTGTTGAGAACAATGGCGCCTGACTCTGACTTTTCTACGACTTAACAGGTAATTCTGGCTCAACCAAGTTCGTAACTCATTCTGGCTGAGGTAGACAAGGTATATATAACTCATTCTCGAAGTCCCTTGCGTTTTCATTGGTTTCCAAGAACTTCTTTGAGGTCTTGGAAATGTAAGTTTATCAGTTAAAATAAGTAAAATTAAATAGATATCAAGGTTTTTTCGTCTATTTATGAATGAGTTTAAGAGCTATGGTTCGGATGGTTATTTTTTTTTAACAGTATCACTTTCTCTGGTTGGGGCTGAGATGCACCAAGTTTAAGATTTGTCTGTGAAGCATAACTTGGATACCTGATTTTCTTCTAGGATCAAAGCAGTCCTCCATTCTTAAAGTGAAGGAAATTTCTTAGTGGAGGGCATAGTAAATTATGATTGTTTTAGTTATACTAGAAAAATGGAGGGCATAGCCAGTCAAGTTTGCTATAGAAAAGTTCAAATTGTTTTGTGTTAGAACTGCACCATAAGTAGTATTGAAATTGTCAATATGCAGTTTGAGATACTTCTCATCTACTATTTGATTGTATGATGTTTATAAATTCAGTTTTGATGGAAACCTCAGTTTTAGAAACTTTGACCTCCAATGCTTTGAGGATTTCTGCAGGTGCTCCCTTATGACCTGTTGATGGTGGAGCTAGATGTTTCTAACGTCCGTGAACTTGAAGACTTTCTAATCAATGAGTGCATGTATTCTGTAAGTCAGCTTCCTGCTTGGCATTTCTTTTTATACCTAGTTTACTTGCCAGTACGGTGACGGTGGTGATAAGAATTGTTCAAATTAGTGTTAGAAAAGACGGATCTATCTCAAGATTCATATACTGCTTGGTGGCGTTGGAATAGTGGCATGGTTGTAGAGTATGAAGCTTGTTTGAGAGATTTCAACTGTGAAGGGGACTTTTTTATCTTTTCTTTTTCTGTAATCTTTAGCTCACATACGTAAATGGCCATTCCGCAAAGTGCATACTTTTTTTTTGCTACATTGTTATACCAATTCAGTACCGATCTATGGCCAGTGTTCTCACCCTTTGTCATTCATACTGTCCTAACTTACTTTCATTTACCCAGACCATCAAGATTGGCATTTTTTGAGCTTCTTTATCATTATGTGACCTTGCCAAATTCATATTATGTAATAATTGTACACATAGAAGTAACCACATTTAATAGTTGCTTCTATCAACTCAATTGTCATGCTAAGTAAATTTATAGAGGCTTCTCTTAAAAAATCATAAGGTGATACTGATCAAAGTTTTACCTTTGTCTTCTTGTAGGGCATAGTTCGTGGAAAGCTAGATCAATTGCAAAGATGCTTTGAGGTCTGAAATACATTCTACTCATTTCAAAGTGGTTTTCTTTTATCAAGTGCATGAGGCTGCTTTCTGCTTTGCAGACGTTGTTATCAAATTCTCATATCTGCATGTATGAAATGCAGGTGCAATTTGCTGCAGGTAGGGACCTGAGACCTGGGCAGCTCGGGAGCATGATACAGACATTGTCATCCTAGTAATTTACTTCATTTTTTACTTTGTCGTCATTGGCTTGTTCTGCTAAGATTGTTAAGCGTTCAGTTTCATTTATTGGGTACCATCTTGATAGTGTAATCATTGCCATGGTTGTATTATTTTCTAGGTTAAGTACTTCAGACAATCTGCTAGTTTCAATCCAAGATAAGATCAAATGGGCAGATGCTAGGAGTGAGTTAGACAAGAAACATCAGAAGGAAATTGAGGACAGGGTCGAGGAAGTAAAGAAGACCCTCAACCTCAAGGTCAGTTGAATCCCTCCTAACTTATAGTATATGTTGTTTGGAGGCCTCTGCTAATTGTTGCATCCATCAGTTGCAGTTTTATTTTGACATATTACATTATTTTGTTCCCCTTCCCTATGTTTGTTGTATCAGGAAACATAAAGTTTCTGTCCTACATGAAAAATTCTATCTTGGTATTGCACGTTGCACAAAATTTGTTTTATATGTTTCTTTTTATCCCATTACAAAGTTAATATGACCCAAGAACCGTTGGATGATTCTTTCCGGTGTTCTATGTTCTTTGACGATCTGAAAAACTGTGGTAATCTAGACTGTATAAGGTGTTCTATGTTCTTTGACCACCTTGAATTGAATTTGCTTCCAGTTGAGTGCCCCATTTTACATGATCGATTTCTTATCAAACTTGCATAGACTCAATGAGGTTATCGACTAAATTCAGAACTACTGTCTACTTGCTTAGTACTTGCTATCTTGAATGACTCTTACACCTTCGCTGTAGATTGAGGCTAATTAAGACTTGTTACTTGCAGGTGATGCCGTACAGTACTGGCTGCAAAACTCCACTCTCAAACTTTGAAGCTAATTCTAATTATAAGGTACTACTAGCAAATCATATAATCCAAAAGGTTTTATTTCTCTTATCTGCTACTTATCTTTCATTGTTTTCTTGTGTATCTGTATTTGATCTGGAAAGCCCGAATTACATACGAGCCTATGCCATCTATTTGGTCCCAGTAAGCTAAAGAGATAAACCATATGCATTCCTGTTCTGCTCTCGGTAGAGTATGTTCACTCATTGTCTTTGGTTTGACTCATGTAGGGTGAAAACTTAATTGTACCAGTTGATGACGACGGGCACTTTACAGACAGGGTGTCTGATTTTTGTGGTCGATATGTCAAGGATGCAGATAAAGATATTGTCATTTCTGTGAAGGTAAGCATGAAACTAATCAACTCTGTGGCAGTAGATATGGTCACATTGATGGTTTAGTTTATTCACACTTCACATGCATAAGAAAAATTGGATTCTTTACTCCAGTATATTATTCTTGGGTTGGAAGACTATTGCTCCTTCACCCGGAGTACTTTCGACTTTTGTCTTCATCAAGTGACAAAACAGAATGGAAACATAAGCAATCAGAAATGCTTTGTCAGTTATTAGTTCTGACTAAACACCCTTTTTTAACTCCGCCATTGCAAATGATAAATCATTTCATTGCCGGTTTCAAACCCGGATAAAGGAGGAGAGAAAAAGGGAAATTGATAAGCTTAAAGTGTTTTGAATGAGGGCAATGCAGTGTTTTGGGTGTTCTAGTTTTTCTACTGAGATATATATTATGCATGTTGAACTAGTGTCTGGAGTTTGAGCAATGGGCTGTGATTGTAATTGATGTGTGATTGTTATACAGAGGAAGGCTTCGCGTTGTTTGCGGCTCAGTTGCTAGTTATGCAACTGTTTTTTTTTTCAGGCTCAATGTAAGGTTTTTGTGCATATAGAAAAAAAAAACATGTGCAGATATGTCAAAGTAGAAGGGTGGTTTACAGGTTTAACTGAGGCTCAGGTTCGAATCACCTGAGCCTCATTCTTTATGCAACTCTTATAATGGTTGTCAAAGATTGTCATAATGGCTAAAATTTAAGAAAAAGCACAAACCTAACAAGTTTGCGGTTGTGTACTCATGGTTGATGGTGTAGACTTGTATGCAGGAGACCAAGGATCGAATCACCTTGACCTCATTTTTCATTTTCAAATTTTTTATCTTCAACAACTCCTATAAAGGTTGTTACATGGTTTCTAAGAAACCAGACACAAGCAATCCAAACTAATGAAGTGAAAGAAGCTTTGATGCCAACCTTTTTGCTTCAAGAGTTGTCGTATGTTTTCTCTATCCAACTCTTTGCTTCTAAGAGTTGGTGGTGTAGACTTACCACAACTCATCATTTGGAAAAAGTTGTCAAACATGGGATCTTCTACGACATTTACCTAAGAGTTGTGTATTGGAGTTGTAGATGATGGTTTTTCCTGTAGTGAGACCTCCTCAATAGTTTTCATCTTTTCAACAGAGCCTTCAGCCAG
>JAJJMA010304082.1:0-23561 GCA_023529015.1 Papaver nudicaule | reverse complement strand
ATCTTCTTGGTGAGTTTGAAAGTTGGGGAACCTTCAACATATTCACTCCATGCATGTGCAATTTGCAAAGCACATGATTTATCATGTAACTAGGTATAAAAGAACTTGAAAGTCTTCCATAATTTAGGTTGATGGTAGTAATCAAACAGAAGTAAATGGTTATAATCACTGTCTACTTGATTCAAATGAATAAGCTTGTTGGTCTATAAGTATGACCTTTACCAACAAAATCAATGTATTCCAAACCAATATTATGAAGAATATTGTTAACCATGCCATCTGAAGAAGAAGAATCCAATAAATGTGTGTTCCATTCTCCTAAAAGTATCCATGGTTGACTGATGTTATACTCAAATCATGAATGAGATCCCACTAAACTTTGTTTTTGGTGTATGAAGAAAAGCCATACATAAAAGTCAACAACCATTATGGTTTGCTTGGATCAGATTGGACAAGGCAATGAAACCTTGTCCAATCTGATCCATTGTCCAACATAAATCTTATAAATCATGTGGTTGCTTAACCCCAATGGTATTTAACCCATGTAACACCACCATCTCTAGTGCTCCTCCTTTTTAATGGCTCGTCAAGGCTCATCTCTACTCTTGCAGTTATGATATTGATATTTATTGGTCTACATTCCTTAGGGTGTGTCACCAATCTTCCTTACAAAGTCTAAAATTGCTTCATTAATAACACCAACAGAGTGATGTTTAAGAATGCTCTTTTTGAGCATATAACATTCCACTTTGACGAACGAATTCATATTTTTCATATGGTAATTCAATGGTATATTTTTTTAAGTACCAATAAGCATTTATTGATGTTCCAAGATGCTCTATTAAGAATTGCCTCTTGGTCTTTCTCACAGTTCAACTTGAACACAAATTGATTTTTCCTAACCACCTTAATCCCCCCATTCAGTTTTCCTCTTTTTATAGATTCTACCGACATTAGTCTGGCTATAAGATAGTGAGACATACATCAACAGATTCATGCAAAGTCTGAGAAGAACCTAAACCAAACGGGTAGGCCCCTGGGTGTTAAATCTTTGATACTAGTAGTCGTCATTTGTTTGGTTTACGTAGAATGCGGTATTAGCTTCATTAGCCAATGGAATGATAATGGTGAAAGTAAGTTCATTAAGGTTTGACACAGTGGTTTAATAACCTTCAATACTTAAGGATGAGGGTTACAAGTGAAGTTTTGACCAAATATAGTCACGCAGGATAAAATTTGTTTCCTGATATGTTTTCGAGGATAATGAAAAGAAAGGCAACAAGGATATTTATAGTTTGAATTTGTAATATATTTGTGAGTTAATTATGTTTTTTTTTATTATTATTTTGAATTCTTACAATTACGATTGCAAATGAGCAAGAAAAAATGAGTTTGAATTTCTTGAAAATGCAGTGGGTTTAATCAACTGAGTTTTCATGGCACCAAACACTTGATACGGAACTTGACAATGATGTTGATACTGTAACATACTTTGGGGATCCATCATGGCTGTGATGGGTAGCAATATATACTGCTTGTTTGTTAGATGAAGTGAAAACATACTTATAACAAAGATCCAATACTGAATACTCTTCATTAGTTAAGTGTACATGCAAACAAAAAGGTAAGCTAACATGAGTTCAAATCACAGAAAACGTCATTAGACATTTGCAAGAAAAACAATAGAACAAGTTAGAGATACAGGAAGATCATGAACAATATAGGAGAAGAAAAAAAAATTGGTAACAAAATGGTGTAAACAAATGAAAAGAAATGTTAAAAATGAAAACAGAGTAACAAGCAGAGATCAATATATCAGAAAATACTGAAAAACTATTAATCTAAACAAACAAACTGTAAGAAGATTGATGTTAGAGCATAATAAAAAACAAAAACATGAAGAAAATGAAAAAAACTAGTCAACTCAGCATTCTCCCGATTCGTAGACACTCTCTCATTAAACATTGAAAACCCTAAGTTCCAAATCGCTTCTCTTCTCCATCTCCACCCACCGACCACCGCCTATTCTAATCTGTTTCCACAACCCGCCACCACTTCTACCCAAATACTAACCCTAGAAATGAAACCCACAACTTTCCATCTGACTAACTTCATTATCAGTCAAAGCTTAGATTTAACAATTCATTAAATCGATTTTTTTTAAGGATTCACTAATTGATAGGTAGTGGCATAATGATACTATTTTATTTTCTTGTATTGTATTGTGCATTAGTTTTAAGATAAGGTTATGTTGAGAATAGTCCCACATCACCTAGATTTCATTTCCATTTCCTGGATATATGAAGTATATATAAGTCCTGGGCAGCCCTAACCTTGTAAGCCGGTTTTTATAAGGTGAGTTAGGCCAATGGATTTCAATATGAGCGGGGGTGTTTGGGTGGTGTGTAGATATTGATTTCCCTGTTAAGGGATTTGTTAACCCGATTAGGGTATTGTTAAATCCAGTAAGGGTACCGTTTCTTTGTGTTTAACCAGTAGTCTTGTTTTGTCCCTAGCTTCGAGGGGGGAGTGTTGACAATAGTCCCGCAACTCCTAGATTTTCCGGATATGTGAAGTATATAAGATTTTTTTTTATAGAAAATTAGGGATTCTATTAAGCATAAAGTTGATTACATGGTTTGAAGGAATAACGGAAAAATGGCATTCTATTCACCTATCTGATTATTCCTTCTACAAAATTTGGATGCCTTGTCAGCCATTGAAAAAAAAATCAAAATCTCTGCTAACATACTTGATAGAAAAATAACTGAAATTGTTTGAAAGATGAATACAATCATCTAGAATTGAATTGTTGGACCAGCTAGTATGTCCAGTTTTATTACTTACATAAAGAATGGACTTATTTACATAATTGTTGATGCTGACATCTGAGAGTTGTCGACTACCAGCCCATTGTGTAGTGGCTAATATCGCCAAACACTCAGCTTCTTTTGCACTTCTGGCTACGGCTTTGAGAGTTTTACAGTCTTTGTAGAAACCTGTAGAGGCAGTTAAGATCATACCAATGCCAATTTCATTAGAACCTTGAATGAAAGACGCATCACAATATAACCTAGTACAATTACTAGGTTCATGTACATCATGTTGGAACAAACAGAGTTGGAAGCAGTAGAAATGACTGCAATGTTTTTATCCTCCTGAGAGACAAGCACCTCATTAACTAATTTCGTAACATATGTTGCAGTATTGTTGGTATTTAGAGTTTTGAAGTATATAAGATTACCCGTCTTAAATTATTTCGATTACAATCGGTTATAAGATTTAAGTCATCAGATCACTTGTTGATTTTATGACATATAATTTTACGATAAACTCGATACCAGTATTTCGATCAGTGAAAAATCCAAGTAACAAAACTCTATACTTTTCGAACATGAACTTTTTCTAACATTGACAGAATCCAGATATTTTTAGTCGAATTAGAAATTATATTTGTTTTAGAAATTGTGATGGAAAAGGCTTTCGACAACGTCAATTGCGTATGTTTATTTGCAATTTTGAGGAAGAATGGCTTTGACGAAAAGTGGATTAGTTGGATTTATTGGTGTGTAACTAGTGCGCACTTCTCTATTCTCGTCAATGGTGTAGCTACAGATAGAATCAAACCTTCGAAAGGGTTGCGGCAAGGAGATCCTCTTTCTCCATTTTTGTTTCTTCTGGTGGTTGAGGTGCTTCCCATTCTTATAAACCAAGCAGTCAAATAAGATAAACTTGGAGGCTTTTATGTAAAGTAAGGAGGAACCATTGTGTCCCACTTGAAATTCGCAGACGACACAATTATCTTTATAAATGCTTCTAAAGTAGAGGTAAGAAGGTTGTTAATTGTCTTAATGGTCTTTCAAGTTCTAACGAATTTGGGACTTAATTTTGAGAAAAGTTTTATGACAAGCAATGGTGCGGACGATGCGATTCAAGAACTCATAACGGAGTTGGGTTGCAAGTGTGACAACTTCCAAATTACTTCCTAGGAATGCCTTATAGGCTTCTCTAGAGTCTAGACGCAACACAACAATTTGGGAGCCAATTATAGAAAGGCTTCAGAAAAGGCTTGCACCATGGAAAGGCAAATTCCTTCATAGAGCGGGCAGAGCAACTTTAATCAAATCTTCTTTGGTTAGTTTGCCAATCTATTACCTTTCGCTTATTTTGTTGCCTTATACTGTGAAAAAAAGACTTGATGCAATTATTCTTTTACATTTCTCTGGGTGGGGTGGGGTGGGGTGGGGTGGAGTGGGGTGGGGTGGAGTTGGGGGTTGGGGGATGGTGAAAACAAAAAAAGGGTGGTGTATCAGGAACTTTCGCCTCATCAAAAAAATTATATTATCTAAGTGGTTGTGGAGATATGCGCGTGAGAATACGGCTCTATGGAGAATAATCATATGCGAGAAGAAAAATTTGAATACAGAGCATTTGCAACCTCTACTCCTTGAAGGTAATTGTGGGGGCATAATTCGGACGAGCCACGTGTTATCATCCTAGAAGAAGAGCAAGACAACACCCTATGTACGCGAAGAGAGTCGAAGACTAACACTACGAACCATGGACCACCATCCGAAGATGTCGCCTCGATCCACCAATCCCTCCGAAGTAGCTACCCGGTTCGAGACGAAAGCCTCCCCGAAGTGAAGATCGAGCCCGAGGAAGAAGGCCTTCGAAGAGATAAACCGACTTACACTCGCTACATGAAAGAAGGCGAAGCGCACCGAAGACCTACTTTACTTGGTAGCTAAGATAATGGCACTTGTGTAATTATCAGGGAAATTTCCTTTATATAAAGGAAACATCTCCTAGGAGAGAGGGGGCTTCTTTCTCTTTGGCTCTCTCTCTCTCTTTATATTCTCAAACTAGATCTAGATCTAGAAGTTTTCTCCAATGGAGTTTCATGTAAACAAATTCATGGAAGATAATAAATTGGTGAAGGTTTATACTTGTTATTTAAAGATCTATTGGTTGTTAGGTGTGAAGTACTCATGCAGATTTTACACCCGCACAGTAATATTGGTTTTAGCCTATGGTATGATATAGAAATGACCAAAGACGTTTTACATAGTTGTGCGGAGTTACAACTGGGGGATGGCAAGTCCTGTTATTTCTGGGAAGACTGGTGGCGTTCTTTATCCATCAGATACCCAAGACTTTACGAGCTTAGTACTCAGAAACTTCGTACAGTTAATGACGTCTATGGTGTTGAGTGGAATTTAACCTTCAGTAGGAGATTGAACCCGGCTGAAAGTATCGACTTGCTCGAGTTAAGGCACGACTTAAGGAACTCACAACTGGACAGTGGTAAGAATGGTAGGTTAGGGGGATTTCACGGCTAATAAAGCTTACGTAATCTTGTTACGGAGTGAGAAGACATGAGATTTATTCAGCTGCTGGGGAGCAATAATATTCCACCAAAGGTGTCTTTCATTGTATGGGCGGAGCTGCACCATTCTCTACCTACCAGGTCGATGCTTCAACACAGAGGTTTGAGCATTTCAAATACCTCATGCACTCTTTGTAATAATGAAATTGAGACTGCTGACCACCTGTTCATCCACTGCGAGTGGGCTGAAACGTTGTGGAACTTCTTCTTTAATGCTTGGAACATAAGTTGGGTGTTGGCTAAAGACTTTGAAATGTCATCCCTATTTACCACCCACACTCTCACTATTTCCCACCCCATTTCACAATTGATAAAATTAATCAATTTTCAATTCTAATTTCTTCTATTTACCACCTACCAAAATCAAAAATGGTTTGACTTTGACTACCATTATTTATCTGTCTTCTTATTTATTAGTCCTTTTTTTAATTAGAAAATTATTAACATACTAAAATGGAAAACCTAAGTTACTACACAAAAAATGTATTTCATCTTGTATTATATCATTTAAATTAGTTGAGACTAACGAATTAATCGACGATTAATCCGTGAACGACTATGATGGAAGATTTTATTATTGAAAATTTAGGGAAAATGTCCATAGCAAGAACTAGTAATTTTCTTTTTTGTCGGAGTATTAAGAACTAGTCGCTTGGATTTGTCCGACCATAGTAAAAAGTAAAAAAAAACAAATCATTCTTCAAGACTAGTCGTTCAGAAATGAACGACCATAGTCGTTGTCGAGTTACAAATAAAGGTCTTTACGGGCTATTCTCTTTGCATTGTTTCGTCATATCAACTCCAATTGTTGTTGTATGTTTTCTTCAGTTAGCCCTGAGTTGTATTTTCATATCAAACCATAAATTCATCATATGTTCCCGATGCACTAATAGTTACTACACATATTTTTATACATATGATTGGGTAGCAAGAATGAAATATATGGTCAACAGCTTATGGATCTAAGTTTCAGAGAGGACACTTATTATTAGGAAAGTGGAGAAGAACAAAGGGGAGGCGGTAGTGGAGGAAGAAGAGAATATGAGTTTTTTTTTTAGGTTTTTAGTGTTTTGATTGATTGGGTGGCTTAAGGTGTTGGGTGAAAATAAAAGTCAAGAAGTGGTGATTAGGAAATTAATAGTTAGGTGCAAATAAAAATAAAAGTCAAAGAGTGGTAATTAGGAGTTTTATAATTTTTTAGGGGTGGTAATTAAGAAAACATAGATTTTAGAGAGGTGGGAAATAGAAAGAGTGTGGGTGGTAAATAGGGAAGACCCTTTGAAATGCATTTTTTTTTGAAAGGTTTGATTTTATTTAGCTAAAAAAGAGTAGAGTTACGGGTTAGTGTTGTTGTAATCGCAACATAAGAGTAGATAATTACAAGTAGAAGTACAACTCGAAACTTTAATCCAAACCAAAACTCGACCCAGACGTCGAGATGGGAAAGCCCTAGAACTATCAAGCCGATGTAGTTGTGCTGAAACCCTGTCTTCAAAAGAGGATATTCCATCGTAACTGGATATGTAAGGACCCAAGAACAAGTAACTTTGAACCAACACCAGTGTAGACACCACACAACTTCATGATGCCAAGACCAAAAGGCCTTAGTACTGGTAGATACACTAAGAAGTGCATCCATTTTCTGAAACCAGTGACTGAAGAGATAGCCACCTCTGACCACCCACACTGCTCCATATCCAACAGAGAGAAACATCCACCAAAGAAAGCAAGGATCAGAAAAACTGCCAACATTGGATAGTTGGTTAGGGGAGAGACACCACCAAAGACAGCCAACCAAATTCTCCCCTGCAATCTGGTGGCTGTGATTCCAAGCAATCATTCCTTATGCGAGCCTTGGTAGTCTCCAAAGGCTCGCATGCCAGAAGCAAGTGTAACTATAACAGCAGTTTCCAGATCCTCATCTTCATTCTCCACATAATCACAAGAGAGTTTCCAACCAGGTGCAGTAGGTTATTTTCCTTCCATCTCACATTGTGTCTTGTCAAAAAGGTTTGGAATGTTGTTTATGTCAATGGTGAGAGGTCTAAATTCTCCAGTTGTAGACTTAGTTGTTGTTGAGAATTTCCTAGGAGTACGTTGTTTTCTTACCCTTGCAGTTGGAATTTCAAATGTAGGTGGTGCTAACGACAGAGCACAAGCCACATTCGTAAGCTGGTCAACATGTTTAGTCTTCCTGATCTTACCCGGTGGTGGTGGTGCAACAAAGGAAGGCGAGGGTTGTGATTCCATTTGTGCAGCGAGATTCTTTGTAGCTGAGTTTGATCTTCGGGCATAAGTTTTGAGTGAAATGTCTCTCTTTTCTACCTCTTCCTTCTGCTGAATCTTCTCCTCTTCTTCAATGTGTTCTTCAGTGCGATGTATTTCTGCATCTTTACTTTTGACCTCCGATGAAGCTCCAGTGTCATTTGAAACAGGTACATTTGAAGAAGATCCTCCAGCAGAATCAATAGCAGTGTTAGTCTTGGGTGTTGGAGAAGCATTTTGAATCACCTGTTTACCTTTGGAATTATTCACTAGTGGAAAATGCCTGGTCAGAGACACCAGGTAAGTGTCGTTTAGAGCCTAACAACGACATTTACTAGTGTCGGACCAAGTGTCTCAATATCTCCATCGCAGTTTGCTACGACACATGCAAATGTCGTTGTTGACTGCGATATTTATAAGTATCGTAGCCTAAGACACATATAAATGTCGTTGTGCAAGTATTTTGAATATAATATGATCAGATCCCCCACACAAGCGTATGTGTCTCAGATTTGAAAACATAAAATAAAAAAAAAAAGTCAGATATGGCTGATTCATCTGAATCTTAAATTTAAAAAGAAATAAAAATTCTTAGGAAAATAAATTAAAATTAAAACAGATATTGCCATTTAAATTGAATAAACCACCTTACATGAATTCAAGTTCATAATTCAACAACCTAAAATATCTAAGTTAAAAGAAAAACTGAAACTTCCACACTAAGTTAAAAATGTTTAAATCTATTAATCCTATATGAGCCTACACAAATCTGAGCTCATAACATTTCCATGTGAAACTCAGATCATTAAGAATCCAAACCTTATCTGATACACATCTGCAACATGACCGTGGAATGCTGCAACAAAGTTCCCAGTGGTGTCATTCGACAACTTAACTGACTTTTCAAACAAAACACTTGCTATCCATTGTCCGTCCTCGGAGATGCAAACATGGTTCACAACCTGTAATGCAGTTTAGGCTTGTGTAAGTTCGACAACTTCAATAACAAATACATTCTATTGCACATAACTTTAAATCATTCATTGGAGCAAGCACAAAGAAGTAAGCTAAGTCAGATAGGCTACTATCTTTTTCTTGCAAGTTACAGAGCAAAATAAACTGTAAGCAGAAAACGCCATCTGATTTCCCTTAATTCCCTCTGAGTAAAGGGTTTGTAACTGTGATTGGCACTGCTAAAAGAACAAAAGAAGGAACTTGATGGCTAGTCCCCAGCTGGTAGAACTAAACGGCCACGAGTTTCATATACCTGGAACCACAAGAAACATGGAATCATATACATTTCGAAAAGGGTTGTATATCTGGGAAAGTTTCTCTTTACAACAAGTAATGTTGATTACTGCTAGTTTTAAATCATGATAAGTTGGTGATGTAGAGTGTTAGGATATCAACAGATGCATGGGGAACACAATCCAGAACCTAATCAAAGTAAACGATCATCTCAGATAAATTAAAACTGGAAATGTCACATAAATTTCAACTCTGTAAAGTAAGTACCTTGAGAGTCAGCTCGGTGATAACTCGTTGAACAGTCAAATCTTGAGGTATTGATTTCAACTGATCACATTTGTAAAGGTAGTTCTTTTGAGAATTCTGAACCATTACAAGTGTTTTATCTAACAATTCTCTGGTCTCACCTGCAAGCAAACAAATCTTTTTCAATTGCGTATATAATCTTGATTAAGAACATCAACAAAGAATATATGAAACCCTGACAGTTAGTCTATAACACAATCAATTTGATAAGTGAGTCCACTCACTTGCATGCATCTCCTTGGTGATATCAATAAATCCAGGCGTCTTGCACCTCCTTAATATGGACCAAAATCTAGATTTTTAAGTACCGATGCTATAGATTTATTGGGTTCATCTGTATTATGTCGATCACAAATGCATGAAAAACGGCTACGCAAATGAAGATCCCCAGATTATTGGTAGAGCATTACTGCACATTTTAGCATATATAATGCAACATTCCATATTTGATGTTAACAGAGAACCTGCTCTTATGCAAGTATGTGTAGCAACGAAAATGCATAAGGAAAATTGAACAGAGGTTACCTTTGTCTTTTGAAAAACCGTCACACGTCTCATCGACATTGTTCGTTTATAAACCAAGCCAAGACTCGGTACTTCAAGTAAGCAAGGAAGACTATGATAATTGCAACACAGGGTCACCCATTGCGAAATTCGAAGATGGTAACACATCATTTAACCTTAGTCTGGTCTTTATTACTTTATCAGTGGAAAAGAACTGAACTGTCGCAACAATGAGAAGCTGACTGCCATAGTTTTATCCGATAGGAGCAAAACCCCACCACCTTCGCCACATACTCCTCCACCTTCTTCTCCCCCTCCTCCTCCTCCATCAAGTCCCCCTGCAACCATCCCATCTCCAGCTCCTGCTGGTGAAGAATTTATATCCGATAAAACTCCACCACCACCACCACCATGAAATGGAGCTTCTTCGTCATTTGTGAGCTTGGCAACTTCCACAGACACACCTAATTAATATCACTACTATCCAATAACACCATCCTTTTGACTTCATCAAGCATGTCCACCTTTCGCACCTAACAAGAAAAAAAAAATGTAACTAGCTGCGGTTCCTAAAGTTATCAATACAACAAATCAAGAAACTATTTGATTAAAGCTCACCAACGAGTAAATAATAAGAGCAACGATGATAGGAGTTGTAGGTCATTTTCACTTGGTCTGTCCACCTTTTGTTTCTTCGAATCTTTATCTGAGTCACGTTCTCCTTGTCCCTTTTGCCCTTAGATCCATCAGTGATGTCTTCATCAAACACTCTGCAACAAAGAATTTTGCATCAAAGATTTTGATAATATTAGCCATATGAATTACTTTGAGAACATACTTTGCATCAGTGGTGTCTTTAACACCCCCATGTGAAATGAAGATCAAAAATCTAAACACCCAAATCACAGACACCATACCTAGCTCAAAAATCCTTTATTTCCACAAACAATATGAACACTCTCTAAGCAAATTGAACAATACATAATTTTTTTTCTTAGGCATTTCGACAAACAACAAAAATTCACAAACTCAAAATTGCTTTAATCAGAAAAAAAAATTAAATGAACATATGATAAGTTCAATTCAACTGTGGAAGAATGATAACTTGCTAGAGGCCTGCATCCCGAGGAAAATAAAAGAAAGCAACGTGAGTACATTAACAACAGTTTCTGCGAGGGTTCTATCACTTGTATACGAATGCATGGATGTCAACACAGGAGAACAACACCACTGGGATAAATGAAAGCATTTTCTTTAGGAGACTAGAATTACCTTACGCTGGTCTCTGCTTCCATATGTTTCTCAAGATGAGAAATTAACCAAACAAGATTTAATTAGTGAAACCCAGATTGAGATTAATTCAAAACCAATACAAAATTGTGAATTTACATCTACAAATCTGAAGAAAAAAAAAAGGGGGAATAGTATATACATAAAATCAATAAAAGAAAGGATTTTTATACTAACCTTAGAATCATACTGTGATTATGAAAGAAATCGGAAGCTTTCTCTCTCGATCTTGCAAGAACTTATTCGGCAGATGGTGAAAGTGGAAGAACAGAGGCGATTAGATCTAGGGAGAATGAGAGAATGAGACTGAGGAAAAAGAGAGAGAGAGAGAGAGAGAAAGAGATATGGAAACAATCGAGGTTAGCTTCTAGGGCTAAGGATAAGGACAAATATTTTAGTCGGATTTGAGAAACCGCCACACATAAATGTTGATGAAATCATCGCAGCCGTTGATGATATTAAGTTTACATCCCGAGAAAAATCTAATCAGTTAAACGTTACTTATAAGTGTCTCAGTATGGTCAACGCAATAAAGACACATTGACCATAGTCAGGGACACTTGCGCTATCGTTGTTTAGTTATTTTACTATTTAACCAGCACAACGACACATATCTTTGTGTTGTTCACACAACGTCATAAACTAAGTGTCGTAGTGCTGTGTCGCAGTCAGGCCATTTTCCACTAGTGATTGTGTTCTTTTTTGTGGGTATAGGTGACTGTAACCTTAGGGATTCCGTGTACCAGCGAGACATGCATGTCAATAGCTGCATCTTGTTTACGGAGGAATTCAGTAACATGCATAATCCAAGAAGCAGCCAGAAAACTAGGTAAATTGCCAAAGTTCGGGTTGAGAAATCCGGGTTTGGGCATGGATTTCAACTGGTCTTGCTCCAACCTATCCAGATGCTGCATAATGTGGGTATCCAGATCCACCTCCATTTCTTTAGGCGCCTGATTTGAACTGTCTGAAGGCCCCCCTTTCTGTGATTTGGGAAGCCCCTGAGGATTTGTATTCTCTTTAGTATTTGAATCATAATGCTTATCTTTTTTCTTCCTGAGTCTGCCTTCATACAGACCCTGAGAGTTCTTATTATGTTTTTGTGGAGTATCCGCATCTTCGAATAAGTAATGATACTACTTACCTGTAAGCCTGCTGTCATGAATCTGTTTATGCATGTCTTTTGTTTTCTTACTTGCAAGGAAGGCAGCGTGCATTGTAGAATTCACAGGTGTTTTAGGAACGTATGGGAATGACTTTGAAGCTGTAAACTGAAAGTCCATGATATCATCTGGGTTAGCAGGGGCTAAAGAGAGATGTAATGAATCTCTATTAAACCTCTTCATCTGAGAGTCAAGGCGATGTAAGGGGTAATTGGGGAAGTTTACCGGAGGAGGTTAACATTAGCATTACATTTTTTCTCAAGGTGTCCTAAAAAACCACAATTAAAACAAACCATCGGCATGTTTTGGTAAACAAATTGGACCCAGTGTAGAACTCCCAACACCTCAAACTCAAAACATGGTACCACTGATTTGCATAAATCCATCATGATCTTAGCTCTAACTGAATTTTTTTTCTTTTCTGACTTCTAGAGGAAAACCATTTTGGGTTGTGACTAACATAGAGCTAACCATTTCCTCTATTGTTGGAGAGTCAGGCATGTTCACAATGTTCATCCAAAAGATTGCATGCAAAAAACAGCTTGATGGATTTGGAATAAAGTTTTGCCAATCCTCAATGACAAACATTGCATTATTGTAGTGCCAAGATTGCTGAGCGAGAATGTTATCTTTGTGAGATTTATGCAAGAAAGATACCTGATAGACACAAGTTGCATGAGTTGTTTTGATACTCTGAATCTTCATAGGCTCCCATATGTTTGTGAGGATGAATAGTAAACCATTCATAGAGACATTGCCTGAGATGACTTTAAGAGCCACAGAGTGAGCCAACTGGTCTTGCATTAGTTCTTGTAACTTTTCAGTAAGCTGGGCAACAGACAGTTGATTATCTAAGCTGGAGCTGTCCTTTCCAAGTACAGAAGCTGACGGAATTTTCAAAAGGTTTGCTTTTGAATTTTTAGGAATCCATTTGTAACTGTAAGAGCGGAAGGAATCCAAGTTGGAATGCATATGATGATTAGGTAGTGGAATGTTGAACCTCGATAATGGGGTTTTAATATTAAGTGAATGTACTCTATTCACTCCCATTCTTTCCCAGCAATGATTAAAGTTCTCTTGGATAACGGAAAAGCAAAAGTGGAACCATAACCCGAGGTGAGTACATAACCAACCAGCCCACGTTACCAGCCATGCGGAAAGAGAATGGAATGAGGTGGAATGGGCATTGTGTAGCTGGATTGGGTGCTTGGGCTGACATGGTTGGAACCGTGGCTTTGGGGACTGGAAATTAACCGGATTGTGACGCAAAGGCTGCATGCAGCCGTAAACCAGACACCCAAATATTTTGGTAAGAGCAAAAGCAAAAGCTTGATCGATGATAACAAGGGAAGATGATTTTATTGGATTGAAAGTGCATCGGTAAAACAAGGTTTCAGGGAAAACAACCAACACTAGGCTAAGTGACCTAGAAAAGGAACTAAAGCCATTTGCAGCTTTGGAAGAAGCTGTTTGTGGAATCAGAATGAAAAGCAGGTTGGATAGAAGAACCACAAACATGAAAGGCTGTAAGGCTTAAAGAGACTCCTAGACTTGCACTATAAACCACTATATAGGTGATATACAAACCTTGAATCGAAACTAGATTGTACAATCCATGCCTAAGTAACCGTTACTAAACCTTGAAAGAATGATCAAGATCAGATTCGAGAGAATATGCAAGAACGATTTTACCTGTTTGACTCAGAATTCTCCCGATTTGCAGAGCTCTTTATGAAGGACTTTCCTCCTTGGTTTTGTATCTTTGAAATGCATTTGAGAAGTTGGAGAATTACTAAGTTCAATGAAAAGCAATGTACAATATGGAAGACTCTTCTATACACCATCTTTTGGGAGCTTTTGAAGGAACGGAATACAAGGCATCATGGCGGCAAACATAAGTCTAAGGATGATTTGATAAGAGAGATCAAGCTTTTCAGAGTTACTCCATGAATCCCTTTTCAAATGGGAGAATGTAGTTAATCATGATGTAACTTGGTACTTTTTCCTAGCTTCTTGGATTTGATCCAAGTAATCATTGTGTACATATCTGTAGATCTTTAAATACCTTCATTCTTTTTTTTCAATATATTCCTGTTTTTTTCAATAAATAACTAAAAAATAAAAATAATATTGTCCAAAAACTAAAATCTTCATGTCTTCCAAACGTGGGCCCTAGGAAAATGCCCGGTTTGGCCAGCATCTAGGCCGGAACCGGATTTGTTTTTTTTGTTTTTCTTTTTGTTTTGATTGAATAGGCTGGCTTTACTAAGAATGAAACTCGACATTAGAATGTCCTTTCATGCAGGAGAACATCCCTGATATACAAGGAGGGATCCAAATTCCCAGTACATAGATGTCATTTATCAGATGCAAATTTAGCTAAGTGTATCTGCAAGTTCCAAGATGTTTTCATTTAATTTCATTCTGAGTTTCATAACCATTTTTTCCTCCAACTACCTGTCCTTTTATCTCCAGAACCCTGCAAGAATCTAGGAAGATTAAGAAGACTATTAACCCGGGTAACGCCTTCTAAGGCTGACCACTCGTCTTCCTCTGCAGTTGAAATGCACTCGGCAAGACTTCTAGTAGATTGGGATCTCTCTGGAAGCTTCTTCTCATCCATGGATTCAGTAACAGGTACAATTTCATCTGTCCCGCGAATTGTGTCAGAGTGCTCAAGAACTGAAGTGT
The DNA here is from genome assembly GCA_023529015.1 of Papaver nudicaule. Classification (NCBI taxonomy): domain Eukaryota; kingdom Viridiplantae; phylum Streptophyta; class Magnoliopsida; order Ranunculales; family Papaveraceae; genus Papaver; species Papaver nudicaule. The sequence continues at coordinate 8,705 of JAJJMA010304082.1, read as the reverse complement.
GGGAAGAATCTTCACCCCTACTGGAATCCTCAAGATTTCCATCTGTTTTGTCCTTGTTCACCTCAGCTGAGGACGTGACATTGGATTTCTCCTGTTTCTCCATCGAAGAATGTTCATCCTGAGGAGAAGAATGGTCTAGAAAAAGACAAACAACGGCACAGTCATCTGCTTTTGATGTGGGGTACTTTAATTTCCACGAACGAACTGCACAGTCTACAACAGCTCGGCCTGCTGTTGCACAGGTTGGGGCTGAAGCCACTATATCAACAACTTCCTTGTTTGTCAGAACATCCCATATCTGCACATTAATTATTTCAAAAGAATTTTATTATGTAGAAATAAGATGAGCATAAACATTTAATTTATTAAATATAAAGTGATGTACAATGCCGAACAACAATAAACCATGTAGCGGAAGTAAGTCAGTAACAAGATTGTGTGCTGAACTGAATTGGCAACTAAATATGTGTGGTAGTGCTTGTCTGTGACTAATGGGGGTCTGAAAACCCTTACTAGGGGAAAATTAAACAAAAGCTATGTGAAACAAAATTCCTGTGGGTGTGGATACATGTAATTCAATGCTAATAGATGAAAAGTGGAGAAAGATACCCCATCAGTTGCAAGTACGATGAACTCATCTTTCTCCGTCAAACGACGATAAGAAACATCTGGAACTGAGATCAGACCATAATCCTTAAGACAAAAATCTCCAAATGCTCTAGCCATTGCTAAACCAGGAGATTCATTGTTTGGCAACCAAACACGTGAAACCTCTGGTTCATCCTGCAAGGCGAAGACTCTTCCTTTACACTGGCGGATCCTTGCCGCTTCCCCTGTATGTATCAAACACATATTTTTTAGTGTTTGCAGCTAGAGACGAATACAAGTGAGCCCCGTGATGAGAGAAAGCAATATCTTAAGAAAACCGTACTTGGAAGATTGGGCTTCAGATCCACAGTCAATTGTACAGCAATCAAAGAGTTATCTTTATCTCTTGTCCCCAGTATCGCTCTAGAGTCTCCAACATTCCCAATCACAAGGTCATGTCCCTAAAGGCAGACACATAAGTTGAATGTTCTCCATTCCTTGCTAGACATAATAAACAAATCAGTTTGAGGGCATTGTAAGAGTTATACCTGCTTTACTAATGAGACGGCAGTAGAACCACTGCAGAAACAATCAATCGCTGGATGAAGTTTTAAATCTTTGTCCATTAATTTGAACGCCTTTAAAAAACATTGTTTTAAAGGAAGAAACATCTCAGGGAGTTTCACATTTTCATCAACGTCCACAGAGTCACACCACTCATCATCCATGCCAATGGTTGCCGTTTCTTCTGAATCCACACTTCCTGCCGCACTATTGGTTTGCTCCCCATTAGTAGTAGCCTTCCACTGTGTACATAGCTTAAGTGGGAGGGAATCCCGAACTTTTTTTGCAACCAGATGACCATATGGACCATGACCATCGAATACTCCGCAGAAGATTGTATCTTTCCTCGAGTTGAAATTCTAGAGAAACAAAATCCCATCAGCGTCTTCTTTTTAGCAATCACAGATAATCACTTAGCGATATAACAGAAGAGGGAAAAAAAGCGTTTCACAAATCAACCAAAAGGTGTGCCCTATTATGATTAACTTCAATTTATTTACTGCAATGAAATTTTTTATCGACTGTACTAATTCCAACTTCTGAGTATGTTATAATAAGAGTAACCCAAACCTAGAAACAACACTGAGACTTTAAAACACAGTCAACCAGTGATTAAGCATTGTAGCTAGCTAAGAAGGATAATTATCTATTTACCCAATTAGATATCGGACAAAGTCGCACCACATTGTGTAGCCAGGCACCTATTCAGCCAAAAGACCTATCAGCTTAATTTTCATGGTCGCATAAATAAATAAGATGAACTTCTCGAGAAGAGGTAACATCCAAGAATATTTACTTTTCTCATTTACACATATGGAAGTGACATGAATTATCAAGTTGGGCCACTGCGATACAGTGATAGTATTAATAACTTCCAACTCATCATTTCATGATATCACGGGCACCCATCAAATACCCAGTGATTAAGTGTGGCAACTAAGGAGGATAACTACCACCTACCTACCAAGTTAGGTATCAATAAAAGCTACACCAAATTGTGCAGCTTGACACCTACTTAATAGCAAGACTTGTGTTAATTTGTCTTGGCCGAGTAAATAACTGAGTTGAACATCTTCTGTAATGCTCAAGGATCATTTGCTTTGAAATATATGAATAGATGCAACATGAACTATCGTGTTGCGTCGACATGAGTCATCATGTTATGTCATTGGGATGTAGTATTACTGATTTTCAGATCATCATATCATGATGGGAGCCCGTGAAGAACAAAAGCTTATAACCGAAGAATGTACTTCAGACAAACTCAACCCGACAAGAAAACTTATAAGAATAAAGATATGACGAAAACAAGATTTGCCAGGCGAAAACAGTTATACGTACATCGTGCAGTAACCCTAAACGGAGGTAAGAAGTACTTATTCATACAAATCCCATGGGTCATTCTTATACACACTTACTAACAGCGTGAGCTCCTATTTTTATGGCCTAAGCAAGAAGGAATTTTTAAGTACTAACTACTAAACCCCACATTTCACCAGAAACATATGATTTATGGATCTCAGCTACCTAAACAGATTACAACAACAAAAACAACCAAGCCTTTAGTTCTAAACAAGAGACCCTCAAAAACCCCATGACAGTAAAAAGAAGAAGAAAGCAATTCATTAAAGACTGTCTAAATGCTAAACTTGCAATTCTGTATCTAAGTTCCCAATATTTGAAACGGTCAGAAGTTTGTGTTCGGCTCATCTTTGGAGTGCCTTGAGAGCTGAATATTTGGCCATACTGTCATTACATAGGAAAACTCTTGTAATTCACAAATGCTTCCAGGCTCACATTGTCCCATGTCAACCACAAGATATCAACCAATTTGTTTCTACTCTGGGAAACTGTAAAGATATTTCAGAGCTTAGATATCAAAACTAAAAACACAAGTAATTGAGAATTTTGGGAATTGACTTGACAGTAGGTAAGCTGGAAGTAGGTTTCTCTACAACTTAGCTGCACATATCACAGACCTGATAACCATACACCCCGTTGCGTGATTTGATAGATGTTTTACCCAGTCAATGCAGAAAAGTTCCCTCACTGGCTCACCCAATTACGTTTTTTTTAAATATAATATACCATCACACTATCACAGAATAATCAATCACTTGATCATTAAGTAATCAAACATAACCAAGACTAAATTCACAACCCACTAAACAAAAATAGCACTTAAAAGAAAAGTGAAAGTTTAAAAAGCAGCTTTAAACCCCAAACAGTGTAAAGTATACTCAAAAACATAGAAGACTCTAAATCCATAAAGAAAATTAAAGGAATCACACCCAAAAAAATACTTAAGAAGGATAATAGTCAAAATGAACACAAAACCAAATCTAGTCAATGAGTGATCAGAAAATCAAGTGTGAGTAAAGAAACTAACCTCCCAAACAAGCATAGCATCTTGATTAGTTCCTTTCTTTCCCTGTTGAGTAAACAAACAAGAAACATCACTAGCTCCATTACCACACATTCTACCAGAGATCCTATGAAGTTCATTTTCTCTCACATTACTTATATCTACTTCTACTATTCCATTATCACTTATATAATTATTACTCTCATTATATAAATCTCTATTCCTTCCTCTCCTTTTCTTCTTACTACTGTTACTACTCTTCAACCTCTTAACATAAGAAGGAGATTTTGTTAAACCCTCTCCAGAATCTAGGGTTTCTTCTACATCTTTACTTTCTGTTGAATAACAAGAACCCATTTTGTTGGTTTTTTCTCAGTTGATCAAAACCTCTTCTCTTCCTCTTCCTGTTATGAATGAGAGAAAATCACAGGTATTACCAAGTGATCAATTAAATTTGATCGGTGGCGGCGTTAAAATTTCAAAATTCCATTCAATGAAAAGAAAATCTCTGTATTAATCGGTTTTTACATGAATGGGCATAAATATCTTCATTAATCAAATAACAATCAGAGAGTATAATTTTTGGTGAGAGGAGAAAGCGATTCTGGTGAAATGGTATTCTGCAGATAGAGACACTGGAAGCAAAACTACTACATAGTGAGTGGGTGGTAAGTAAGTGTAAACTTCAGGATTACGTACTCCTTTGAGATCTTCTTCTTCTCAGCGTTTAATCGGCCTCGTGACGTGGAGAATGGATAATTTAATAAACATTTAATGACGTGGAAATACTCCCTCCGTTTCTTTTATATAGGCGGAGTTGGTCAATTCTCTTAGATTAAGAAAGTTGTTTTGATTTCATAATTTTTCATACTTTTTTTAGTTTTACCCTTTGTCTTATTCCCAACACAACTACCTATGTAAAATTAATAAGGGTATTAATAGTCAAAAGTCATCTTGATATTTGAAATCCGCCTATAATTTGAAACAAGGAAAATGGCAAATTCCGCCTATATAAAAGAAACGGAGAGAGTATTGGATTCTCTCGATTGTTTCGAAGTAGGTAATTACCGGGTTTTTGACGGTGGAGATTTTGATTATAGGTGAGGTTAGTTTGAGAAAAAGACAAAAGATAGGAGGATTTGTGGGTTGACTTGTGTAAAACCTTGGTAAATATTGGTTACCGGTAATCGGTAATTAAGTAGTGATTATTAGTGGTGAATACTGAATAGTGTTGTTTAGTTGGAGTATTGGTACGTTTTGTTGTCGAGATGTTTATGCAATCAAAGCACACCAAACAAAGAAACAAAAAGTGTCAGTCTGTACTATTTTCCAACTGCTTAGAAATGATTCTTTTTTTAGGGTAGTAGTGGAAGGAAGAAATAGACCGAAGCTGCTACAAGGCCCCGGATCTGTCCACCAGCTTCTCCCCCGCCTATGTGGCTGGATCTTAGTGGTCGGTGGAGCAGCAGGGGGTCTCGCCCGCAGTTTTTGGTCTAGTAGGGAGGCGCCACGCATAGGCGGGGGAGAACCTGGTGGACAGATCCGGGGGCCCTGTAGCAGCTTCGGAAATAGACAGTCTGGTGCAGCAGTGTGTTTTGATAGCACGGATGTTTGACATAACTTCAGCGCTGAGGACAAGTCATTCTTCCTGGGAGGGTCTTGCTATGGACAAGATTTGCGTGACTCAACAGATGGAATCTCCCTATCCTCTATGCATATAAGTTTTTGTGCATTGATGATTCTAGCCAACTAATAATGCACCCATGCTGGCTAGTACTCCTTCCGTCCCTAGTTATTAAAGGCACAGCCGTGGGTAGGCGATACAATACAGCTAAAGGAGTTCGTTGTGCTCATTGTGTTGCAGACATGTCCAATTTTGGTAGACATGACATGTAAGATTGATTACTACTAACACCAAAACGGATCGTGTGCAATGTCGTTTCTCGAATCCGGTAGACATGTCATTGTGAGCAAATGACCAGCTCCGTTCCCGGTGAGCTGCATTACATAGCAAACGTTGTTAACGGCATTTTCCGAAGAAGAAAACCTTTGGCACCCAGAGAATGTTGGGCCACCTACCATTTAATGTGGGTCTACAACACCTCAGTCAGTCCCCCCATCATGTGACTAATGAATGTGAATTCAGGGTTTCTGACTGATCGTTAAGAAAAAAAAAAGAAAAAAAAAAGAATGTGAATTCAGGGTTTCTGACTGATCGTTAAGAACCCCCTGCCGTGTCGTGGGGCCTGAAACCCCTACCTATCACATGCTCTATTTCGAAAATCCCACCCATCACATGTTCGGTGGTCTTAACTGTAAGACACTCACCTTAAATGTGGGTCTACATTATCAACAGAATTATGAAAAATTAGATCAACTTAATCTTTTCTTTTCGAATCTGTTACCGGAGCATATGAATGTTCGAGCTGTAAAAGAAATGGGAAAGCTTATGGGTGAGGTAATACGAATCCAGCCACCAAATGCCATTCCAGAGGATGGACTCCCAGTGAAGGTGTGTGTGAAAATTGATTTGGGTAACCCACTAAGAAGAGGAGCAATGGCCATCACTGCAGCCTGTGTTACAAGATGGGTCAGATATTTTTATAAAAAACAACCTAATGGCATATGCCCAAAATGTTATGTAATCAAGCACAACAAGCATATCTGCAAGATGGCATCTGACTATTTAGCGGCAGCTCACAAAAAGACATACATATTTGGAAAAGCTGCAGCACGTATGAAAAAAGTGCAAACACAAGTGTTGTCCCAGATACCAAAACAACATGAGAGAAAAACTCCCAAGAGCTCTTCATTCATTGTAATACCCCGATTCGGCATGTAGGGTTCGCCGAATGGAATATAAGTAATGAATTATCCTTTCATAACACCGAGGCCTTTTCAAGCATAATTAGCTCAGCAGTTGGAAAAACTCTGCAGTTAAGCGTGCTCGGGCGGGAGTAGTCCAGGGATGGGTGACCTCCTGGGAAGTTGTTGCCGGATAACCGCAGCGGCGCCCGTTGAAAACCCCACACTGCCGGATGACCGCAGTGGCTAAGTGGGGACAATATCGGTGGAGGGACGGGTCGTTACAGATGGTATCAGAGCCGACGACGGTTCACCTATCGAGGGTGGGAGAGTACGCTGGACGGGTTGTGTGCCAGGTAGCTCGTCTCATGAGGGGCAGGGAACGTCGGAGATCTGGGGCTTGATAAATATATTCCGGAGCCGAGGACGGCTCCAATTTAAAGGTGGTGGTATTGTAATACCCCGATTCGGCAGGTAGGGTTCGCCGAATGGAATATAAGTAATGAATTATCCTTTCATAACACCGAGGTCTTTTTAAGCATAATTAGCTCAGCAGTTGGAAAAACTCTGCAGTTAAGCGTGCTCGGGCGGGAGTAGTCCAGGGATGGGTGACCTCCCGGAAAGTTGCTGCCGGATAACCGCAGCGGTGCCCGTTGAAAACCTCACACTGTCGGATGACCGCAGTGGCTAAGTGGGGACAATATCGGTGGAGGGACGGGTCGTTACATTCATCCCTCCCAAGGATGGAATTATTGTGGAATTGGAGGTAGCAGCAAATGAACTGTCAGATATGAAAACTGAAGATGGAGCAAGGAATGGCAAAAGACCAAGGAGCTCAGCACCTAATTCTCTAAAGATCTCCTCTGAGGTAAATAACCCAATTGGTAATCAAGAGATTGCAGCAACAACTCACATGGTCACAGCAGGGAGGACTCAAGCTAACAACACAACAGGAGAAAGAAAGGTTTGCATCCATCATTTTCTCTTAAAAAAATATCACTTTGTTTTCAATTCCAAAAACTACTTTTCATTCTATTATCTTGATTTCAAAACTACTGAGTTGCCCATTAGCTATAATAGCAAGTGTAAAATCAAAATGTTGGCCTGGAACGTGCAAGGGTATGGCAATAAGGATACCAGGAATCACTTGAAGGATATGGCCCAATCTAATGACCCAGATATAATATTTTTAAGTGAAACAAAATCCCACTTTAACAAGATGAAAAAACTCATTAGACCACTTCAATACCCAAATTCTTGGATGTTAAACCCTATAGGAACCAGGGGAGGCCTATGTCTTTTATGGAAGGATGGAATTGATCTGAAAGTGGTTGAAGCTAGGAATAATATCATAAATTGTCTAGTGAAACTAGATGCTAGAGAAACAAAAGATACTTCAATACCCAAATTCTTGGATGTTAAACCCTACTTGTTTATTATGTGTATGGAGTATTTTTCTAGATGTTTACTTCAAGCTGAGAGTAAAAATTTACTACATGGAATAAGAGTAACAAAAGATAGTCCTGAAATCAGCCATTTATTCTTTGTTGATGATTGTTTGTTATTTCTCAGAGAAACCAAGAAGGAGGCTAAATCACTACATGAAATAATTTGGGGCTTTAGTGCTCTGTCAGGGTAGTCAATTAATTTGGGAAAATCAGGAATTGCCTTTAGCAGTAAAGTGGAAAACAGAGTTAGAAATGAAACATGGAACATATTAGGCATCCAGAGAATGGCACTTCAAGATAAATATCTAGGTGTGCCATTGCTCCTACAGAAAAGGAAAATAGAGTCTTTTGCCCCTATACTTGATAATTTCAAAGGTAAACTAGGGATTTGGCAGGCTAAACTTCTTAACCCTGCAGGTAAATCAGTTATGACTCAAATTGTGCTTGGTTCTCTAGCATCACATTACATGGCAGTCTTTCCAATGCCAACAGAGCTTACTGAGAAGATGGATACAATTCAGAAAAGGTTTTGGTGGAATAAAAAACAAGAGGGAGGTGGTCTGTTCTTAAGAAGATGGGAATATGTGTGTATACCCAAAAAATTTGGTGGATTAAATTTCAGAAAGTCTAACCATTTCAACCTTGCTCTCTTGACCAGATTAGCTTGGAGAATGTTGAAGAAGTCTATTCTGGCTAATTCATTGCAGGGTTCTAGTGTTATTGGAAACTTTAAGAATTGGCTAACTAATGTAACAGGGTCAAATACAATACAGGAAAGTATGATCATTACTGCAGGTTTAACTATGTGGTTCATTTGGAAAGCCAGGTGTACAAAGGCTTATGAAGGAGTGCAGCTTACACCGGCCTCTATTGTTGCCCAAATGAAATAATATAATGCAGATTGGTGTAGGTTCAATGTTAGGCCAACAATTACA